>SKCR01032075.1:110000-196466 GCA_019454045.1 Zanthoxylum bungeanum | reverse complement strand
GGGAATAGGTGAGAAGATAAATACAAAGAGTCAATAGGTAATAGGCTGTACACTCAAGTCCAATTAATAAATTCTAAATTTATTACAACAATTTCCAAAATTGCCCTCACCCATCTAATATCCATCCGATATACATTATTCATACATCGCATCCATGTATTCACACAAAGCATGTTATCAATCAATCTAATCCAATTAATTAATCTGAAATTAATGACCATCCAATGTTCAAACAACGATTTGATTTTGCGCGAGTCCGACTCATTTTACGAATAAGTAATCGAAGTACGAATTCTTGAATTATATTAAACTACAATATTAAATCCAATTTAATTTGTATTTAATACTAATTCTATATTTAATTCTAAATTAAATAATTACACTTTTTAATGTGCCTTTACGACTTAGATTCCAAATCTAATCGTTACAGGTCTCAAAGCCCAATTAACATCCAATGTCAATTTAATTAAAGTCCAATGGGCTTTCAATTAATTTCATAAAGCATGGACTTTTGGTCAATATGGGTCAAACCCAAATACCAAAGCCCATTTAAGGAATCACCCTTATTTGCCAAGAAACCAATTTAGGCCCATTAGGCCCAATTAAAGTTTTAAAGGTCCATTTAATTATATTTGGACTTTATGGATATGGTTTTGGGCCCAATTGGATCCAACCAATTAGCCTAAACCAAACTTGGCCCAACCAAGCCCATTAAGCCCAAATACAACTTTACAAGTCCAATTCCAAAATAAGCCCAATTAATTAAATCACAAAATTCCAAATTTCACAATTAAATTAATCTAAGTGTATAGCCATAATTAATTAACCACATTAACATTTCCAAAACACCAATTTACTCAATTAATTATGCTTAGTATCATCAACTTATGTCCAACACAATTGAATCAAAAATCAATCATTTTCCATGCTATACATGTCACGACAATTTGGGGTTTTATTGCCCGATTCCGAATTCAATCCAATTAAATCCTAAATCAACAATTCCCAAATGATTTCAACTCATCCAGTGATCAAAAACAAAAATCACCATGACTTAGGGTAACACTAACCATTCGGCCAAGCCTATGATTTGGGGAAAAATTGATCCAATCCAATTTTCATCAAATTGATCATGCATAACACTATGTTATCATCATTCAAGCATTTATCAACAATCAATTTCATCAAAACATGCTCAAATCATTTTTACCCAATTTTACCCTAATTTCAATTTCAAGCTTAAACAAGGCTCAAGATACCATTGTTGGGTTTCTAGGTTAGTCCCAAGATCATTCAAGAATAGAAATCATGTGAATACTCATAAGAAGTATAGCGGAATCATACTTATAATGATCGGATTTGCGATGCGTCGAACACAAAACTTTCTTCAAGCTTTTCCTCCAAGGTTCTCGCGGCTTTGGCCTCCATTTTTGTGCTCCATGATTTCTTCAAGCTCCAAGCTTTATGTGTGATTCCATGCCCATGAGTGGGTTTCCCTATCACCTTTGGATGACTCCTAATGTGTGCTAGCACTCTTGAAATTTTGCCATAAAATTTCTATTGCCTTCATCCAACTCTCGGCTTTGTTGGAAAATTGAGAGAAAGAAAATTGGCCCTTGGCCGAAAATTTGGAGAGAAGAAGGAGATGAAGTTGTCAAGTGTTGGTTGTTTGATTTCTAAAATCAATTAAAATGATATACCAAAATTTTGTAAATGCCTTTCAAAAAGTCAACAAAATTTGGAGCCAAAATGGCAATAAATGCCTTCCAACAACTCACATCACTCATGAATAGTGACTGGTTGTCAATCACTCAAAGTGACAAGACATCCATCACATGAATGACAAGTGATGTGACGCATGATGTGACTTGTGGCCGCACTTGATTCGAAATGCGAGTGGGCTCGCAAACACTCCCGGGCTCGGGTTCGCTAATTCCGAATTAACGAATTTTCCGTTGAGATGTAATTAAATCAAATTTAATTAAATAATTATGCCTAGCAAAACTACTATTCACGTCGCTAGCGAATTAATTCTAAATTAACTCGTTTGCCCGAATTAAAATCTAATTTTAATTCTGCGTCGAAATCTAATTTCGTATAATATATCGAATATATTATTTTATCGATTAATTGCAAATTAATCGTTCTCTCTCTTTAAATAATATTTTATCCCAGATAAAATATCTCCGTAATTAATCCCAGATTAATTTTCTCTCTCTATTAATTAATCCCAGATTAATAATGTGCGAGTCATACGTCATCGGTGAATCTTCAGAAAGCGACCCATGAGATCCCCGGATATGTTGGCAGCAAATCCGGTCATCGGACTATCTGAACACGTATGTACATAGTACTACGCTTTTACCGATTTACAAGACATGGTTGGCTTCTAGCAAAGCACCGTGCCTACCCTATTCTCCAGAAATATTCTTAAAGGAATATGTAATCTTTATCAGGCGTAGTATACATAGTATCGGATGTCACGTGCTAGGCCTGAGGCTGGAATTGTGTCTGCCCCGTACGAAGCACATATCGGATCTCTGGTAACTAGTCTCTATAATCGGATAAACATGACCTAGTCGTAATATCCCGATAGCTGCAGCATAAAAGAGCACCAGTTTCGTATCCTACGTGATCATCATCTCCACTATGACTGGAGTGATACTTCCATCTTGACATCACACCCAATACACTACGATTCTCAATATACCAAGAAGAGGCATACACAGAACCTATTAAAGCCCTGGACGACCAAAACCAAAGTATATTGATTGTTGCAAGTATCTGCGGTGCAAGTCTCAGGTTAAGACCAAATACACCTACCCTGATTCGGACTTCCATAGACACATAGTCATACTACCAATGGAATTCCGATGGGTCTATCCAGAGCGAAGCTGTTTCCGTACCATCGGTAAACACAACCTCCTATTACACTTGCATGAGTATCCTATACCCAAATATATGAGAATTATATCGTTATGCTCCCACAACGCGCACAAGTGTAATACTAGTCTATTCTGCATTATCGATGTCCAATATCGATAATAATACGACTAGGGATATTTAATGATTAAACCTTCGTGGATTGATACTGTCTCATATCATCTCAATCTGGAACTAATCATAAGGACCTTTTATCATTTATATATCTTGCTAATCTAATTACAAATGATAAAAGAGCAATTCCATTTGTCATATAGTTAATTTTTACAACAACACCATGATCTGTACAAATAGTGATGTTATGGGTCATAATTGTCCAACACTTATAGACAAGGTCATAAGTTGAGCCAATATATCGAAAATGAGGACTTATATACGAGAGCGTGTATGATGTTGCTCTATTTTGATAACGTGTGACAAATCACTATAAAAATTTATATAATATTACTAACTTAGACATGTAATCTCATTCATTGGCATATGAATGTTCTTGCACTGTCTTCTTCTTGTGTTTTATTTGTAGGAACCGAAAGAGATTTGTGATCAAATGTAGTAAGCAAGCTAGTTGGATGGCAGAAGACTCAAGTCTCATAAAAATGAGTTTTGGAAAAGCCAAAGTGACCCGAGTTGTGGAGAAACTGAAGAGACTGAGACGATGGTAACCAATGGAGAATTCCAAGGAGACTGCCATCAGAGTCTACTTCGATGTCACCATTTCAAGGAAGCTCGACTTCATCAACGACTTTTCAATGAGATAAGTCTCAGAAGTATCCTGATCAGTGTGTAGGGTTGGTGGTCCAAACATGTGCGGAGATACTATCAGACAAAATAAAACTATATTATCTTGGTCATTGTGGGCTGTACTTTTTTCCTTCATCCGGGTTTTATCCCAATTGATTTTTACCGGTAAGGTTTTAACGAAGCAGACACATAATAGCATTAACCACTTGGAAGATGGAGAATTTCAACTAGAATTGAAGACATATAGTAGAGCATGCAGATGATTGAATATTGAAGATCTCCAGATAAATCGAAAATGAAGATAGTATGCGGATTGAGCAAGCTCCCAAGTTAGACCAACGACGTGGATGCACGTTATGCCACTTTGTAAGGGAGCTTATGTTTCAGAACATCTGATCAAGGTCACCTGATGTCATAAGTAACTCTCAAGGGCACATGCACTGGGCAGATTTCATTCGTGAGGTATATTCTAAAGTTTGTAGAGAGATTTAGAAGTGTGCCCGCTTGCCGTTAGCCTAGTTTTGCAGCATTGTGAATGAGCTTATTTTCTGAGGCGCCAGATCGAGTTGAGCCACGGTCGTGAGTGAAGTTCATGGTCTCATGTACTGGCAAAATTTCCCTGTGGAGTCTGATTTTGAATTTTTCTAGGAGATTGTTGCAGTGTGCCCACTTTTGGCTTAATCGTGCACTTTATGGTAAAAGTGGGGGTGTTTTAGAAAGCCATCAAGATGAGCTCATCTAGGTAAGCAATATAATCCAAAAGTCACTTAAATTACGGCTTATTGTCTCGCTAAAAGAGTTCCCATAAACTCCATGTAGTTTAGATTTTAGAGAGAGTGTGACCACTCAAACGCTAGGTGTGTATACTAGTGAAACTTATGCAATGTCTTTAAAAGCTCCTTATGGGGAAGCCTAGGTGAACCTTGGGGTGGCCAAGTGAGCTTCGGTGATCTAGGGGTATTAGCTGTGAACCCTCTCGTCTTAGATGGTGTCTATATAATAATGTATTATAATAATCATGATATTAATAAAATTTCTGATTCTTATATCCGATTGACTTGTGTATTTCCAGGGTCCTAAGTTAATGTGGGCCATGTGTGTTACTTCGTATTGTGATGCTTGTATGCTATGTGGTTGTTTAATAACTTCTAAAACTTGTCGTTATATGACTATGTAGTCATCCAAACATGGAATTTGTTTATGGGGCATGAACCTCGGTAAGTGTCGCACGAGCCCAATTTTCCGCTATAGGAAATCCAACCTCATGCCAATAAATATAACAAGGCCTTGGTGGAACAAATCTGACATGGAGCAGTTAAATAAACCAAGCCACAAGGGAATGACCTCTCCTCGTGCCAATCAAGTAAGGCTTTGGGGGAGAAACTCTAACCCAAGTCAATATATATAACAAGGCCTCTGCGGAATGAATCCGACCCCAAGCCGTTCAGTAAACCAGGCCACAAGGGAATAACCCCTTCTTGTGCCATTCAAGTAAGGCCATGAGGGATAAACTCCAACCTCATGCCAATATATATAAAAAGGCCTCGGTAGAATGAATCTGACCCACCTCAAGTCATTCAAAAAACCATGTCATAAGGGAATGACCTCTCCTTCTACCAATCAAGTAAGGTCGTGGGGGAGAAACTCCAACCCAATGTAAATAAATATAATAAGGCCTCAATGGAATGAATCTGACCATGAGCCGTTCAATAAACCATGTCATATGGGAATGACCCCTCCTTGTGCCAATCAAGTAAGGCCATGTGAGTAACTCCAACTCCATGCCAATAAATATAACAAGGCCTCGGTGGAGTGAATCCAACACCAAGCATTCAATAAGCCAGACCAAAAGGGAATGACCCATTCTTGTGCCAATCAAGTAAAGTCATGGAGGAGAAACTTCGACCCCATGCCAAAAAAAATATAACAATGCCTTGGTGGAACGAATTCGACGCCGAGCCTTTTCAAAAATTTGGCCATAAGGGATTGATCTTTCCCTGTGACATATACATCTTAATATGGTCTCGGCAGAACGAATCAAGCCCTAAGCCAACATAATCACATGGCCATAAGAGAACGATCACTCATTGTGCCATTTTCGCATAACATAAGGCCTCAGTGGGGCGTACCCACCGTGGATGTATGAGGTATCCTCCACACTTTGATGGAAATCACGTCACTGATCTATTTAGATCAGACCTCTGCCTATTCGTTGGGTATGGACTGATCCTCAGAACATCATGTTTGTATCAAGATAAGGATCTGCCAGTTCTGTGTATAGAGCATAGGTATCCATTATGGAATTAGCAATCTGTTAAAATCATTGGCCTGTGGTACACTGTAGAAATAAGTTATAAGTGTTATTGAGAGATTGCTGATAGAATTATTGAAGGGATTATACCTATAGAGATTTGAAGTTTATATCTATATCTCTGGAATAATCCGGATACCTGTGACGGAGGGATTATACGTATGCAGTGACCTCAACCTGTATGATTCAGCGAGTTTATCTGTGGTTGTTATAATTTACGGGTGTGTAAATTATGGACACGAAATTGGATTTTTTGACAGATATGCCTGAATCTAGAAGTCTCACTAATGAAATATACTGGTAGAGCACTAGGGCAATTTTTATTTATAAATCATTTAATGGTTAAACGAAAGATACATGCTTAAGAGATTATCCAGCCATTTTCTAATTAGTGTGTATTTAGATTAAATACACATTAATTATTTGACAAATAAAGTATTTGACACAAGTTCCAAATATATGTATTATGGAATATTTAAAGTAAATGTGATACATGTAATTAGATATTTGTATTTAGTAATTATTTAATTATTTAAATGTTAAATAATTAGGATAATTATATACATTTATCTTTATCATTATTATGCTTTTAAATGACAAAATATGATGGGTGCACATGTATTATTTACTTTAATGAATTGATAGTCAATTTGGATTTGAATTCTTTAATACTTGATTAAAAATTAGATAATTCAAATTACCAATTATGCCCTTGGAAGTCGGCCAACCCTAGCTATTTAAGCTTTTCATTTTTCATTTTGCTACACTTTTTACTAAGACAAAAAAGATTACAAAGAAGAAAGTCGAGAGAAAAAGAAAAGGAAAAGAATGAGATTTGAAGAAATATTGAAATTTTGTAAGTTTTCAATTCCTTTTTAACTAGAAAAATATTTCTAGGGTTACAAGCTATTACATATGATGTTTAGTTGTTTCTCTACTCTTTTAGTTTTGTAATATGATGGTTTGAAGCATGAATGAAAGATGTGAGCATGTATGTTTACAAAGAAAGTTTATAAAGTGTTATTAAGCTCTCTTTCGATCATTAGATGACTTGGTTGCCATTCTAGAGTTATTAGGCCACTCAATGATGACCTATAATTGTTCTTGAGTTGTTTCAAAGTGGCGAGACTTGTTTGGTATTGTAGAGATTAGATTAAAGTGTTGGATTGAATTAATTTGGTGTAATTTGTTCAATTTGATGAATTTATAAAATTAGGGTTTATACACTTTCCAAATTTGGGAATTTTCATATATGTGTTGTATAATGATGTATATATGATGTACATTTAATTTGGTGTTGATTGGATTTGATCTTGACTTGTTTTGAACAAGATTGGACCAAATTGATCAAAATTGATTAATCTAATATTTCCAAAATCAATTCATTCAACATGCTTCATTCACGACAATAAGCAAGAAATTAACATTCAATTTTGATTTCAATCAAATTAAATCAACAATCAACATTCAATTTCATGCCATTAACACTTCCAAGTGTCTAATTCAAAAATTACCATGAGATAATCCTAGGGCATGCATTCGGCCAAGGTAAGATTTTGGGGAAAAATTAATCTAATCAATTTTTCACAATCCAATCATGCATAACTCCAAGTTACCATCATCCAACATTAACCAAACAATCAATTTAGAAATATACATGCTCCAAGCAAAATCCCAAAATTAAAGTGTATGAACCATAAAATTCAAATCATGCTTATATAGGCGCTCTGATACCATTGTTAGTGTCCTAAGACATGCCAAGGATCTCTAAACATGATTCTAGTGTGAATTTAACAAGTAAGTTGCGGAATACTTACAATGATTGGTGGAGAATTTTCAAAAATTTCCTTTGGATGTAGGAGCTCCAAGCTAAAAGATGAGTTCCAAACCCTTGGGTGAGTTTCCCTATCACCTTAATTTAACTCCTTAAGTGCTAGCTTGAAAGAAAATTGAAGAAAAATTTTCCCTATGGAGAGAGCAAGGTCACGATTTTTGTGAGAAAGAGAGAAGATGAATAATGATTTTTGTTTTCCAAAAACTTAATACAAAAGTTGGTGGTTTTATTACTTAAATGCAACATTTAAGTTTTGCCAACTACTCACATCAATGAATGACATGTGATGTAAGTTAATGGGTCCCACCCAATTTAAATTCCAAATTTAAGTTGACTTACACAACACACAACTAGTACTTGGGCTCGGGTACGTTTAATCCGATTAAATAATTTTCCCGTCGCGTCATAATTAAATCCAATTTAATTAAACAATTATGCCTAGCAAAATTATTACAATAATCGCTTACGAATTAATTCCAAATTAATTTGTTCGCCCGAATTAAAATCTGATTTCAATTAATATATCCAATATATTATTTAATCAATTAATTCTAAATTAATCGCGTTCTCTCTTCTAGACGAATTTAATCCCAGATAAATTTTTGCCGCAATTAATCCCAGATTAATTTTCTCTCTCATAATTAATCCCAGATTAATTCTGTTCGAGTCAAATGTCATTGGTTAATCTTTGGGAAGCGACCCAAGAGATTCATGGATATGTTGGCAGTAAATACGGTCATCGGACTATCCGAACACGTGTGTACCCAATACCACGTTCTCACCAATTTACAAGACATGGTTAGCTTCTAGCAAAGCACCGTGCATACCCAATTCTCTAGAAATATTCAATGAGGAATATATAATCTATATCAGGCGTTGTATACAAACGTAATGCGTAATACGATCCATTATCAAATATCACAGGCTAGGCCTAGGGCTGGCACTGTGTCTGCCCCGTACGAAGCATATATCAGATCACTAGCAACTAGTCTCTGTAATCGGATAATCATGACCTAGTCATACTATCTCAATAGCTGCAGCATTTAAGAGTCTAGTTCTCTATCCTGCGTGATCATCATCTCCATATGACAGAAGTGATACTCCCATCTTGACATCACACCCAATACACTACAATTCTTAGTAAACCCAGCAGAGGCGTACAAAGAGCCTGTTAAAGCTCCGGACGACCAATACCAAAGCAAACTGATGATCGCCAGTATTAGCGATGCAAGTCTCAGGTTAAAGATCATATACACCTACCCTGATTCGAATTCCCATAGACACATAGTCATAATACCAATTGGACTTCGAGGGGTCTATCCAGAGCGAAGCTGTTCCCAGTCCAACGGCTAACATAACCTCTTATCACACTTGCATAAGTATCCAATACTTAAATATATGAGAATTATGTTGTTAAGCTTCCATAACGCGCACAAGTGTAATACTAGCATATTCCGCATTATCGATGTCCAGTCTCGATAATACTACAACTATGGATATTTAATGATTAAACCGTTTGTGGATTAATACTGTCTCATATCTTATTAATCTGATTTAACCATATGGACTTTTATCATTAATAATCTAAGTAATCCAATTACATAATGATAAAATAGAAATTTCCTATGTCACATAGTTAATTTGTACAAAAACACTATGTCTTTTACAAATAGTGATGATATGGGTCATAATTGTCCAACAGTATATTGATACTAGACAAATTCAAGTGAAAGTGGAAATCCTGAATGTGTCAAAGCTGTCAGGACTACATCGGTAACTTGAGCTTGTCATTGGCAAGTGAAGTCTTGATACGCCTTCTTATGAACGTGCCAAAGCTGTCATAACGAGAAACGATCAGGACCAAAATTAGGAGTCACTGATGAGTGATTGACAATGAGTTGTCTACCTAATGAATATACGTAGGTGAGATCGTGCCAAAGCTGCGAGTCAAAATATATTCATGGGATCATACTCTCACTATGGAATTCGATTTAATTATTGAATTCCCGTTCTCCGTTGGGGATTACGGTATTACGTAAAGTAGTGGGAGACACTGCTGGGTTAAAAATCTATAACTAAAGCAGTGTGTAATTTTATGGAATTTGCTGCTTTTGTTTTCCTTTATTCTATATTATTTATAGAATTATACTTCTAATCCATTGTAGAGCATATTACTTGAATATGTTTTCTGACTTTACTTATGGTTGCGTATTTCTAGAATAGGTTTTAGAATGACAGTAAACTTAGATATTGTTAGATTAGTTCAAACCATCGGGAACTGTTGTTCCGATTTTCTTGAAAAATCAAGATGGTTAGTGACTTAGTTACTAAGTCACGATTAGTAATCTCAATAGATATCTATTTAGGATATAATTATCTAGTAAGAATATTTTCTTATGCAGTAAGAACTGACTTGAATTAGTTCATGTCTCGAGATTCTTCACTAGCATTAAGAAAACTCCATTAGGTATTTGTTTATCTTATAATGACATTTCTTGACTTTAGTGACTTTTAGAATTCACGTGTTTGACACAGTTTTCTAATCAATTATTTGCAATTGTTGTGAATAATTGAATGCAAATTATAAAGTTAAAGAAATGAGATGTGTATAGTTGTGTATAGATAATATCGATTCTCACAACACGACAACTATAAGTATTGGATACCAGATCTCCCGTATAGTTATTTAAAATATTGTTTAATGATTATTTTGATATTTGATATCAGAACTTGTGACTATTGGATAGTTACTTGTTCTTTATAAATAATTATTTCATATTTTAATATGACTAGTAGTGTCATTGATGAAGAGATAAACATTAAGAAAAATATTTGGTTAAGTAAATAATTTAGAACAGTGTTCTATGAGACTTTATCACATAAGCATTAGATGCTTATTCTGTATGGTAAAGGATGGTCTGATATGATATCACACCACATATCAATATCCATTTAATGAATATTGTATTCAGGATGTGATTAAATCTCATTTAACCAATGATCTTCATTGGACCACAAGATTTATTAGACTAATACATTGGATGTATGTAGTTTAATGAATTAGAAATTGCCTTAGATAGTTTTCTTTACTTTGTAACTTAGTTAATGAATTGTCATGACTTGGTTACATATTTCTAAAAGAATATATATTGAACGTCTTGAATGGTTCGAGAACTTTCAATATGTTTCTGATGAAATACGGATAGAATATTTTGAATGGTTCAAAGATATTCTATTTGAAGTGTTGAAAACTATATCTTTGAGATTCATCATGAATCTTTGAATTGTTCAAAGAAGTTTGATATGATCAAACATATGAATTTAAGGCAATTAGTTCTAAAGTTATTTAATGAATATGATTCTTACTCAATATTAAATTTCCACGATTCCATCTTGATGAAATTGGTCAGTGGGAGTAATTGAATCTTATATGATTTGATTCGTTGATATTGAGTGTTACCGAATTAGTTTCAATACCCTTGGGGTTATGCTCCAGTTACACTAATTCATTCTTTTAATTATTGTTCCATTAGTTTCTACAATTACGTATATGATATGTATAGGTAGAAAATTCAAATCTTGAAAGGTTTGAGATTTGAATCTTTCTTTTGTATAATGGTTATATAATTGAAAGTACTTGCACCTCGGAGGTACAAGTAAGGTTTATCATTTATTCTATTTAATAGAATATTGTATTCTATTTGATAGAATATTTTTTCTACAATCCCGAGCAATAAAATTATTTTATTACTTGGTATGTTAACATCAGATGTTGAAAATTGTAGAAAAGACTTGACTTATTGAAGTCAAATGTGAGAATGATAAACTATAAGTGGAACTACATAATTAATAAGATGAAAAGACCCTTAGACCAATTCCGTATAAGTTCAATAAGATGTCAGAATCATTTACAAAGTATTTGATATTTAATGATTATGTTATTTTTTTATCGAATAAAATTATCCTATAACTTATAGTGGGAGCGATATTTGATATCGATTTCGGAAATTATCATTGAACCATAGATCTAAAATTGTTCTAGCTTACTACGATCAAGTTTTTGACTTGATTAAGCTTTCGTTATGAATAGTTCATAAAATTTACAAATTGTTTGCGCAGCAAAAGCAAAGTGAGCTTGACAAAAGGTTTGACCTTTATAGTATGAAAGTGAGAAAGGTTATACCCAGTAGTCTATTGTAGATTCTGAGAAAACTTGTCTAAAGTCGCACTAATTGAACAATTAAAAGATCTGTTGTTTAATGTTGATATTAAACTGTGTATTTTGGTTAAAGAATGCAAAGTGGCGTTCCTGAATGTTTTCTTCGAATGAGAAATCTGTTGTGGTTTCTTTGTTTGAAGAGTTCATTGTAGAATGACCTTAAAGTTTGTATTCTGCTAAGATCACAATTTGATATACTAGCTTATAGAGCCTATTGTAGATTCAGATAAGTTTTCCGAAAATCTGTGTTCTCTAATTTTGATTTAGTCAGATTGTCTGATTTTATCAAAACATAGAGAATGCATATATAATAGTAGGGTCAGTGGGAGCATACAAATTTCTTTCTAGTGTTATATATCCTAACGACATTATTATTATTAATGTAATAATGAGATGTTTGTAAAGTAAAATATTTACTTAAGTTTTATTTTCTCCGTGAAAACAGTTGGAGTAGTCTCTGTTATATTTGATATAAAGTTTTATATATGATATAAAACTAAGAGACTTGTGAGATACTCTCATTAGTCACGTATTAGATATGATAAAATAAATGACACAGTAAGACTATCTGTATGACAGTTAGTATAACTGTTTGACAGTTAACGTGTCTTTTATATATATATAGTATTCATCTTTCGTAAAGGATGATTCCTTGTCGAAAGAGAGATTATTAGAATGTCTAGTCAATCTTATGCATCATAGGATGATGGCGTAATGAATACTATATTATGTGCGATTAAAGATATAAATTAATCGTAATTGTTACAAGTTATTTTGATATACTGCAGATCATATGATGGATCTTGAAACCTGTTCTTTGTTATCTTAGAGATATTAAGATGAGTTTCTTATTCATGGAGAATTTAGTCTGCAACCATAAGGTAAGATTAGTTTTGAGCCTAATTATGACGTTAGATTGTCTATGTCATATAAAGTCAGAAAAGATACGAGTGGGGAGTGTCACCGTTGATTCTACTAAACTAGTGGAATCAGTTGCAACTTATGAAGTTGCATAGTGACCCTATAGATTAGAATTTTTCATATTAGTGTAGTGCTTGGGGTTGTCTCATAGTATTTGGATTTGATCTCTAAATACATATATAACTTAGTAGCTATAGCACAATACTGATATAGCGTCTGAGTCATATGATGTGGAATTTGGATTCTACAAAATATGAATGATGCTGGCTAAGGAAAATGATTGAGTTTATTGAACGGAGTCAATTTGTTAAAGTAGGCTTACTTGTTGTTGCCTACCTCTTAAGTGCTATGTGAGCTCTTGAGGGCTATGAGTATGTGATATACATTGAGTTGTGTATATGATACCGTGGATTGGCACTAGAACACGTGGGAGAAATTATTAGGGTTGGTGCTCGGAGTGCCAATCCAGATCGTATTTATGTCCGATTCATGAATACGAATAATTTTATTTTCCATAATATTACTTATTTAATGGTAGCACTGGGGGTAGTTATGGAACCCCTAAGGTCGGATCGGTGCCCCGGGCAGCAAAAATGGGTCTAACCCATGGATATCAATTATGAGTGTAATTTTAAATCATTTATGAAATACTACATTCCATTACAAGTGTATAGAAAAAAATCGGGACTGAATCGGAGTCCGGAAGCTCCCAAACGAAGCAAAACAAAATCGGCGCGCGCAAAAGGCACCGCATGCGTGAAGCGCTCGCGCACTGTAGCGCCGAGGTGCTGCTAATTTTTTTTTTGTTTCTGTTGATGGTGTTTTCAGGCACTATGATGTTTAAAGCAGCACGACAAGGATAGAAGGGTAATTCCCTTCTTAGGTGAGATCGTTAAAACCGACCCGACCACTTTGCAATAGGAGACCAAACACCTTACGGTTTCAGACCGATCACTTTGTGATCGGTAACCCGCACACTTGGGTTCAGATGACCGGGCAGTTATAAGATCGGCAGAAGCATTCTCAGTTCAAATAATCATTATGACCGACCTCATGAAAACCGAGCACATAGCAAGACATGTTCTAGAAGACGAAACATCATATTTCTACAGGGAAAGGGATAAGTTAACCTACTTCCATGGGGAAAAGCGATGAGCCAGTATCCAAATAGGATAAGAAAAGAGGAGAAGATTGTATCAACTAGGAATCCTTATACTATAAGGAGTCTGAATTCTCCGTTATTATAAATAGAAGGGTAGAGTATGTGTAAAGATCATCAGAATCAAACTTGTAAAAGACACAAGAGATACGAGTTTCAGCAATAAAAGTATAAAGTCTGTTTTTGCCCGTGGACGTAGGTCGGACCAAGATCCACCGAACCACGTTAGATCTCTTTGTTTTATTAGTGCATTATCTACCTTCTGTTAAATTTGCTTTTGGTTTCCCCCATAACCAAACAAATTCACTATTGAAGGAGGATTACCTCGGGAGTGATATTCCCATATTGCCCTGAGACCAAAATCCACCGTCAACAGTTGGCGCCGTCTGTGGGGAACTTTCAAAAAGCAATGGCAGAGGGTGGAAATCATCAATCTTCAGAGAGTCCGGCAACAGACTGGATGAAAAAGATTGAAGAAAACATGAAATCCATGATAGATCGGCTGGAGAGAATGGAAGGAAAGAACAACGAGAGACCCGAAGGCGGAACCAGTCGAAGAAGAGGTGAGAAAGCAGAAAGGAAAATGGTGGTAGATACCAGTGAGGATGATGAACCTAGGAGGAGGGGCCCCTACGGGATAAAATCCATGGTTGTAGAAAAAGATTCACAAAGAGAGGACACATGGTAAGAGGAGGAAAAATGACGAAGAGGACAATCACCTAATCCTTCCTATGATAGCCTCCACGACTCCCGAAGAGAAGGCAGGGAATATAACGAGGATGTGCAAGAAATTGGAAACCATGAGGAACGCCGCACCCGGGGCATAGGACGCACAGAGAGGCACAGAAAACAACACGCCAGCACCACCAGCGAGATAAAATCTTGGTTAAAAAATGAGATGACCAAGTGGGGGATTGGCCACAAGGCTGACGCAAGTGATGCCCGGGACGGTGAGGAGGAATCTCCCCTCACGGAAAAAATAAGGTCGGCATAATTCCCAAAGCGATTCAATATGCCGACCATGGCACCCTACAAAGGCCACTCTGACCCGAAATCACACATCGAAAGCTTTGTCTTGTTGATGGAAGTCCAGGGAGTAGTAGGAGATGCCATCTGCAAAGTGTTCCCCCTAACTTTAGGTGGACCCGCCATCCTATGGTACAGAAGTCTGGCTCCGGGGAGCATCGGAGGCTTCACACAACTTAAGAAGTTGTTCATTCGACACTTTAAAGGGGCCTGCGTCCCCAAAAAGACGATTGGAGAATTGAGACTTATGAAGCAAGGAGATGACGAGCCCCTGAAAATTTTTATTGAAAGATACCACAACATGGTACTGGAAGTCGGGGGATATGAGTCCCTAGAAGCCCTAGAAAGCTTAAAGGGAGCCCTAAAGGTCGGGAGGTTATGGACTCATCTAAGAATCCAGGACACGCCGGATTATGCCACCGCTCTAGAGGTAGCCCGGAAGTTCGTCTTGGTAGAAAGCGAAGAAAAAATCTCCCGGAGGGGGACGGCCATTCGGGAAAGAACAGCAAGAACAGAGGCCCCCCGACGACCGGACAGGGAATTCAAAAGATTCAATCCGAAACCCAAAGAATTCAAACCGATACCTCGAAGAGATCAGGAAAGAGAGGTCGCGACCCAGGTGAATCATGTAGTCCGAGAAGAAACATATGTTCCCCTGAACAAGCCACCAGGGCAAATCATCATGGAGATACCGAAAAAGGCCTCTTGATAGAACCCGACCTCAGGAGGTTCCCCCAGATAAAAGGAACCAGAAGTCTTACTGCATACATCATAACCTGAGGGGGCACACAACGGACGAATGCAAAGATCTGCGAGAACAGATGGAGGACCTAGCCCGAAATGGGTATCTAAATAGTTATATCGACCATGAAACCATGGCGGCCAGACAGAGGGCACGAAACTGACAGGTGAACATCATCGCAGGGGGAAGTACACTGGCCGGGGACTCTAACCGGTCAAGAAAGACCTATAGCCGAGCTCAAGGGGCAGAGGTGCTAGGAACAGAAAGACCCCCGACACTACGAGGGGTGAGTTTTCCCCATGATGATGCGCTGATAATCAAAGCTACAATCAGCGGCATAGAGGTGGATAGAATCCTGGTAGACCCAGGAAGCACGGTAGACATAATATCCAAAGAAGCCTTAGAAAGCCTGGGAGTAGAATACGTAACCCTAACTAATGACGGCACCCCCTATATGGTTTTGGAGGCTCAACGGTCATCCCGCTGGGAAGAATACAACTGGCAACAACCATCGGAACTCACCCCAGAATTTGGACAGTCATGGTAAACTTCACCGTGGTGGACTGCCTGAGCAGTTACCAAGTCATTGTCGGCCGGCCTTTTATGATGAAAACACAGACTGCGATGTCCTGTTACTACTTGAAACTGAAATTTCCTACCCGGGAAAGGATTGGAATCATATGCGGAAGTCAGAAAATAGCCCGTAGTTGTTTCGCCACTCTCTCACGAGAAACCCTCTGCATCGAAGGAAGCACCAGGAAGAGACAAAGGGGGGAAGACGAGGAAAATCCAAGGAAGGACCCGGGTCCTCGCCCGGATAAAGTTGCCCGGCTAGAGGCAGCCGAAGAATTAGAAGAAGTCAACTTGTTGGGACCGAATAAAAGCATAAAGATAGGGGGAACTTGGACGAAATCCTAAAAAAGGACCTGCTAGAATGCCTACGGGAGTACCCCGACATCTTCGCATGGGGACACAATGACATGCCCGGGATTGATCCAAAGTTCATCAGTCACCGCTTGGCAGTAAACCCGACACACAAACCAGTTAAACAGAAAAGAAGAATCTTTAACCAAGAACGGTGCAGAGCAGTGGCGTCCGAAGTGGAAAAACTGTTAAAAGCAGGCTTCATCAGAGAAGTCAAGTACCCAGAATGGGTTTCGAACGTGGTATTGGTAAAGAAAGCAAATGGGAAGTGGAGGATGTGCGTGGACTTCACCGACCTCAACAAGGCATGCCCGAAGGACAGCTTCCCACTGCCAAACATAGATCAGCTGGTAGATACGACAGCCTGCAAGGGACTGCTGAGCTTTATGGACGCCTTCTCAGGATACAACCAGGTCAAGATGCACCCTGCAGACGAGGAGAAAACAACTTTTGTCACCGATCAGGGGCTTTACTGTTATAAAGTAATGCCCTTCGAATTAAAAAATGCAGAAGCCACCTTTCAGAGACTGGTCAACAAGATTTTCAAACCACTCATCCGCACAACAATGCTGGTGTATGTTGACGACATGATAACAATGTCTGAGGTGCCAGGGTGCCACGTGACCGACCTGAAGAAAACCTTTGAGTTATTGAGGAAATACCATTTAAAACTCAACCCAGAAAAGTGCGCATTGGGGTGGCCTCTGGGAAGTTTCTAGGATACATGGTGAGCTCCAGGGGCATAGAAGCAAATCCGCAAAAGATACAAGCCGTACTGGACTTGAAATCGCCCAGTACGGTGAAAGAAGTTCAAAGTCTAACCGGCAGGCTAGCCGCACTTAACCGATTCATCTCCCGAGCAACCAACAAGTGCCACCCTTTCTTCAAAGCCATCAAGAAAGCCCAAAAGGGGATCGACTGGACTCCGGAGTGCGAAGAGGCCTTCCAACAACTGAAACAATATCTAGCACAGCCCCCGCTCCTAGCAAAACCTCTCCCAGGAGAGAAACATTATACTTGTACTTGGCTGTTTCAAAAGACGCAGTAAGTTCGGTGCTGGTGCAAGAGGCCGACCGAATCCAAAGACCAGTATACTATGTCAGCAAAGCCCTGTTGGACATAGAAACCCGGTATCCCGTATATGAACTAGTCGCCCTATCTTTGATCACCGCAACTCGGAAATTGCTGCCTTACTTCCAAGCCCACCCTATCAAAGTGTACACCGACCACCCCTTGCGACAGATCTTACAAAAACCAGAGGCCTCAGGAAGGTTGATGAAGTGGTCGGTGGAGTTAAGCGAGCACGACATCTCCTACCATCCGAGGGTAGCAATGAAAGGACAGGCTTTGGCAGATTTTGTTGCAGAATTCACTGAACCCCAGATCTTGACGGTAGGGGAAGACAAGTGGGAGATGTCAGTAGACGGGTCTGTCAGCTCACAGGGTGGCAGAGCCGGGATCGTGTTAAAAAATAACAAGGGGGAAGAAGTATTGTTTGCCTTAAGTTTCACCTTCGAACCATGAACAATGAGGCAGAGTATGAAGCAATCCTGGCCGGACTAAGACTATGCACGGTAATAGGAGTCCACGACGTAATAGTAAGAAGTGACTCATAGCTTGCTATTCAGCAACTAAAAGGCGAATTCTAGGCCATGGAACCTAGCATGAGAGCCTACTTGACCGAGGTAAAGAGGTTAATAGAAAAAATGAGGGACGTTCACTTCGAACAAGTCGAACGAGAGGACAACGGCGAAGCATATTCTCTTGCACGGCTCGCGTCTTCAATAAAGACAGAGAATCCCATAACAGTCCCCCTAATCTGCCTCCGAGAAAAAAGCATAGGAGAACTCGAAGTAGGAACCCTGGATAAAGAAGATGAAACTTCATGGCTGCAACCGATCAGAAAATATTTGGAAACATGAGAGACACCCGAGGACAGAAAGGAAGCCAGAAAACTAAAATTCAAAAGCACCAAGTTTTCCTTAATCGAAGGGGTACTCTACCGAAGGCTACACCGTACTCCTCCTGAGATGTTTAGCGAAAGAGGAAGCAGATTATGTGCTCAGAGAAATCCACGCAGGCATCTGTGGAAGTCACACCGGAGGAAGATCAATCGCCTTTAAAGCCTTAAGAAAAGGATTTTATTGGCCGACCATGCATCAGGACGGTGTGAGGGTAGCTCAAAAATATGAAGGTTGCCAGAAGAATGCCAACCTCCACCACCAGCCAGCAGAGCAGTTAACCACCCTATCCAGCCCCTGGCCATTTGCACAGTGGGGGCTAGATATCATAGGACCAATGCCGAAGGGCGAGGGCAGGCAAAATACGCAATCGTGGCTATAGACTATTTCACAAAATGGGTAGAAGCCGAGCCTCTATCCACCATCACAGACAAGAAAGCCACAGAGTTTGTAAAAAGGAATATTATCTGCAGATTCGGAATTCCCCGAGCAATCATCACCGACAACGGGAAACAATTCGATAGCAAAGGATTCTGGAAGCTCTGCGAAGACCTCCAGATCGCCCTAAAATTTTCCTCGCCAGCCCATCTCAAGTCCAACGGACAGGTCGAGGCAACGAACAAAACCATCAAGGCAAACCTCAAAGCTCGGCTCGGATCATGCAAGGGCTTATGGGTCGAAGAATTACCAGAAGTGCTATGGGCACATCGGACGACCTACAAAGATTCCACAGGGGAAACACCATTTTCCCTATCATACGGATGTGAGGCCGTCATTCCAGCAGAAATCGAGATAGCAACTCACAGGGTCCGCCACTTTGGGAATGAACAGAATGAAGAACTTATCAAAAACCACCTCGACCTGATCGAGGAAAAGAGAGAGAAATCAGCTATGAAAGCCGCAGTCTACCAACAAAGAATGACCCGCTTCTACAACAGAAGAGTTCAGACCCGCTCCTTCCTCCCGGGTGACTTAGTATTGAGAAGGGTCACCTTAAACACCCGGCGACCAGAGGAGGGCTCGCTAGGTGCCAAGTGGGAAGGGCCATACAAAATCACAGAGGTGGTAAGGCCAGGGGCTTACTTCTTGGAACAGCTGGACGGCACAAGATTAAAAAAGCCATGGAATGCCGAGATGTTGAGAAAATACTTTCAGTAAATTCTCTCTTCCTCCTCTTCTTTGGCAGCAACCCAATAAGGAACAGAAATTCAAATACAAAGCCTCTCTCAAAATGACCCGCAGAGAGTTGTAAGAAGGGCAGTATGTCCCCGAATATAAATAAAACTTTCCTTTTTCACACCCGCTCTTCTAAAAATAATTTTGCAAAACCGTATTCAAAACCCCGAGGACATACTCAACACAACGGTCCAAGGTCAAAAGCACAAACCCGCAACTACCCGACCACGGCTACCACCATAAAGAAGCACAAAGTCACACCAGAATCAGTCGACTCCATACAAGCATTAAACAGCAGGGACGAAGGTGAATCAGAGTATAGATCCGTGAGAAGCATAGCACGGGGATGGATGATACCCTCGTGGCGATTGCCTACTCCAAGTGTTACCAAACATAGGGAGGAATATGCCCTTAAAGCTTCGAACACCTCGGGGTTGGATCTTGTTCCGCCGAGGTCACTTGACTATTCGGCTCGGGGTCGGGTTACGTCCCACTGAGTCATGCTCATTGGTCTGGGGATGGGACATTCCCCCAGAACCAAGTATCGCTCTTGGCTCGGGGTCCTCAGGGACATACTCGATGCATAGGATCCGTGAGAAGCATAGCACGGGGATGGATGATACCCCCGTGGCGATTGCTTACTCCAGTGTTGCCGAACATAAGGAGGAACATGCCCTTAATGTGTCGAGCACTCTTTTGATCCTCACTTACCCGATGTAATGGATCCGTGGGAAAGCATAGCACGGGGGATGATGATGCCCCCGTGACGATTGCTAGCTCCAGTGATGCCGAACCTAAGGAGGAATATACCCTTAGTATCCCGGACACTCTTTGATCCATTCATCATTTGGATCCAAGAGAGGCGCAGCACGGGGATGCGTTGTGCCCCTGTAGCGTGTGTCTGCTCCAGCGTGGTAAGGAGGAGCCCTCGTACAATACACATGCTCCACATTGACCCGACGTATAGAGGATGTGCCCTTACCATTCAAACGCTCTCTGATCCAAATCCTGGTTCGTCGGGACACTGAATTGAAAGATTCAGAATTGTATTTTGGAAACCTCGGACAGGACGCTGTTTTAAGGAATCCGTGCTGTTGTTTACGCTTGTGAAAAGTTTTGCTTTGGGACAAGTGCTAAGTCACCCCCACCTTTTGATTTTATTTTCGAAAGTTTTGTTTTTATTTTTTCGTCGGTCTGAAAAAGGGACGCCCAAGTCAGATTCGACAGGGTTTCAAAGATGGATACACTTCTCATCTGAATAAATCCCAAGGATTAACCAGTGATCGGGGCTGGATTCGTTCCGCCGAGGCCACTTGGTTAAATCGGCTCGGTGCTGGATTCGTTCCGTCGATGCCACTTGATTATTCGGCTCGGGACTGGATTACATTCCGCCGAGGCTATTCAGTTATTCGGCTTGGGGCTGGATTACGTTCTGCCGAGGCCATTCAGTTATTCAGCTCGGGGCTGGATTTCGTTCCGCCAAGGCCACTTGGTTATACAGCTCGGGGTCGGGCACTCCCCACCGAATCTATCTTTTGGACTGGGGACGAAACATTCCCCCAGAGCCAAATGTTCCATACAGCTCGGGGTCGGGTTACGTCCCACGAGTCGGTGTTCTTTAAACTGGGGACATAACATTCCCCCGAAGCCTAGTGCTTCCCTCAGATCGGGGTCGGGTTATGTCCCACCGATTCCACCGGAGCCAAGTGTTTCTTACTACTCAGGGTCGGATTACGTCCCTCCAGCTCATATTGTCCTCACGGAGAGGTCTCAAATGTTCGAAGGGAAACATGAAGAACGAAATAAAAAAAACAGAGAGAAAGAAAGAACATATATATATATATATATATATATATATATTCAAAAAAAAAAGATATGAAGTGTTATTACAAAAAAGATATGAAGTGTACACAGGGCCCCGTCCAGGTTACCCCTACTTTAATCAGCCCGCGCAGGGGCAGGAAGTTCTTCCTCGGCTGGCTCAGACGATGGAAGGATCAGCTCGGTCTCAAGAACGGGAACAGCAGCTTCAACCTCGGCGACACGGGAGACCTCTACTTCAAGAATGGGAGGTGGAATCTCAGGGTAGTCCTCCCCAGGAGCAGGAACCTCAGGTCGGCTTTCTTGGGAAACCTGGGAGACTGGGGCAACGGAAATCGGGTCGGGAATCATCACCTCATCGGAAGAAGGGGGAGCCACTTCTGGAACTCCTCCTCAGATATTTCCCCTCTACAGAAGCGGATGGCTGCATGGACTGGCCCCATATCCAGGTCGGGAAGCACCATTGGTATGATCTCGGCGTAATCCCCGACCCCCTCAAGGCGAATCGCGTCTCTCTTTTCTTCCAGCTCTACCTCTTTCCTCAATAGCTCATCCCGGGCCCGTCCCAATTCCTCCTCCTTCGCCCGCAGCTTATACTCCACGCTGCCTATTTCTACCTTGAGGATCCCAATCTCAGTCCGGGCATCCACCAAACTTGCCCTCGCTTCTTCAGCGTTCTTCCGCTCTAGAGAAGCAGCAGCCTTAAGAGCTTTGTTTGTTTTGACAGCTTCAGCAGCAGCCAGCTTGACTATTCCTCTCTTCAGTACTAGCCAGCTTGGCCTCCACTTCAGAAAGACGATTTTTAAGCCTCTGGGCCTGGCCACCCTCAGACAAAAGGCTCAAGAGAAGATCCTTATTCTTGGCTGCAAGGTAGGTCGCCTACCGAAAAGAAACAGAGAATTAGAGATCAAGCTAAGTTATGAACTCAGGGCGGAAACAAAAGAAGAAGACAAACTACCTTCGACATCTGAGAACACAGCAAGGTAACCACGTCCTCGGGAGAGAGGTCCTCATATCGCGGAATATTTTCTGGTGGAACGGCCTCGGCCAGCTCATTAAAAACCGGCACCAAATAAGAAGTAGATTCCCTGATATCCTTCCCAAGGTCATCAACACCAAGAATTACAGAACCCTGCTACTTCTTAGCAACACCCCCCGACGACCCCCTCTTCTGCCGAACAGGAATCTCTTTGTGCTCAGCCCGCTCCTCCTCCAACTCCCGGCTCAGTATCGGGTCCACAGCGCCAAACAGACGCTTCCTCCTTCTAGAAGACCTTGAAGGACTACCAGGTCGAGCGGCACCCGTCAAAGGTACCTCGGAAGGCGCAGACCGACCTTGAGAGCTCGGACGCTCCATCTCTTCAGCCTCAAAAGCTTCAGGCCATTTTCGGGAAGTACCAGCTCCACCACGACTGGTTTTCTTTGAAGCACCGCCCAACCAGTCGAGATATTTTGGTCTCTTTGACATGCCTGCAAAAAAGCAAGAACAAAAGAAAGGTTCAGGATCTGAGCATACAAAAAAAAAGAACAACAACAAACAAAAAAGAAGAAAGACGACATCAAACATGATAAATAAACGTGGCAGTCGGCTAGAAGATCAACAGGCATCTACCTATCCGACCCGAGACCTCTGGAGGAACGGTCCGAATAAGGCCCGACGCAACGAAAGATGCATCATTAACTAACTCCCTCCAATGGGCGGTATACCCCCGAGCCTAGTGCACCCGCCTCCGGACCTGACGAGAAACCTTGGGAGCATCCCTCCAACAAGCTGGGAGGAACCAGAGAAGTTAGAAACCTAACGTAAAAACTAAAGACGGGAACAAAAAAGTACTAAAATCTTAACCTCCCGCTCTGAAGATATCCGGGACCGAGACGTCCTCTACATAAAATCGCAGGACCCGTCCCCAATTTCCAGTGGCCCAGAACCAAAGATCTTTGAAGTTTTTGTTGGAATCAGGAAGCTTACGGACAACATTGGGAGAATCGGCATATGCCGAAAGGTAGTACCATCCATGGTACGACCTGGGGTTAGCTTTCAACTGGTACAGTCTCTTCACTTCTTCAAATGAAGGTTCACCTAGCCCTGCCCAGTGCCAGACCACGTGTATGCCGGCCAAAATCCTCCAACTATTTAAACTCCGTTGACAGGGAGCAATCTCCATCTCGGCCAGCATCCAAGCGAAGTATCATTGCATCGGCAGCCGTAGTCCACACTCGAAGAAGGCATGAAGAAGTGCCACCGAGCCCTCATCAGGCTGACTAGCACGATCCATCGGACCGAGAACTTTGAAGGCGATATCTATGGGAATATCGTATCGTTGCCGCAGCAGCGCTAGATCGTCCTCAGTTATCTTGGAGGGCCAATCCATATCCAGAGCCGAGCAATCAAGTTCGCCGGGCTCTGGGTCCCTCCGAGGGACCCTCTGATGATAACTGTCTTGTTCAACTTCGGAATGGGTATGGGTAGTGTCAAGGTCCTCCACACTGGGTGCCCCCGAGCCCGAGGAAAGCTCTTCAGCAGGGGGAGTTGAGGGTCTAGCAGGGTTTACAGAGGAAGATCTGTTGTCAGACATCCCTGACATCCGAAAGAATAAAAAGGAAAGGGAAGTCAGTCTATAGCTAAAAACTCTAAAGACTACTCAGGGATTCCGAGAAAACTAAGTAGGTGGGTTCTAAAATGCCCTAACAAAATCCGACAAGCCATAAGTCATTCCCTAGCAACATCAAAGCTAACAAAGGATTCACAACACACAAAAAGAGGAGAGGTCGTTCAGAAAACTTACTTGTTTCTTTCAGAAAGGCTGAAGATTGCACAACACGGTTTGCTCGTCCCTCGTGTTCACAGGTCACAGCGGAGAGAGAAGAGGAAAACTCACGGTTGAAAGAAACTTCAGGAATGCTGATTCGAACGAGTCACGGTTGGAGCAGGGAAAATGTTCACAGGTAGGAGAGAAAAATTTGCCAAAAAATATTGCACAGTGAAAGCCTCGTCTTCTTATAGTCATAATCGGAACGCTCGTGGTCGTTGGATCGAAAAAAGAAACCTGGATAGACGCCAAGTGTCAACTACGAAAGAGGTCTGCCAAAATTAAACGAACAGCTGAGATCAGCACGCTGTTAAGGCGCCTCTACACGGTCGATTCACTTCTTTTGGCGGGAGCCCGATAGATGTTTGACAAGTGTCAAACTTAGGAAAAACCCTAAAGATGATTTGATGGGCATTTAAACAGACGTGACTGTTGCGCGTCTCAAGAAAAGGCGCTTGAAAAGAGGCGACGGAAAATTTTGATTCAACTCCGGATCGACCACCAACAGAGTAATCGGCACACCATCTTTATATAGTTCCCGGCACCAACTTGTATACTCGTTGGAACCGAGAACTAGGGGACAGATGTTGATGGTGTTTTCAGGCACTATGATGTTTAAAGCAGCACGACAAGGACAGAAGGGTAATTCCTTTCTTAGGTGAGATCGTTAAAACCGACCCGACCACTTTGCAATAGGAGACCAAACACCTTACGGTTTCAGATCGATCACTTTGTGATCGGTACCCGCACACTTAGGTTCAGATGACCGGGCAGTTATAAGATTGGCAGAAGCATTCTCAGTTCAAATAATCATTATGACCGACCTCATGAAAACCGAGCACATAGCAAGACATGTTCCAGAAGACGAAACATCCTATTTCTACAGGGAAATGGATAAGTTAACCTACTTCCATAGGGAAAAGCGATGAGCCAGTATCCAAATAGGATAAGAAAAGAGGAGAAGATTGTATCAACTAGGAATCCTTATACTAGAAGGAGTCTGATTTCTCCGCTATTATAAATAGAAGGGTAGAGTATGTGTAAAGATCATCAGAATCAAACTTGTAAAAGACACAAGAGATACGAGTTTCAGCAATAAAAGTATAAAGTCTGTTTGTGCCCGTGGACGTAGGTCGGACCAAGATCCGCCGAACCACGTTAGATCTCTTTGCTTGATTGGTGCATTATCTACCTTCTGTTAAATTTGCTTTTGGTTTCCCCCATAACCAAACAATTCACTATTGAAGGAGGATTACCTCGGGAGTGATATTCCCATATTTCCCTGAGACCAAAATCCACCGTCAACAGTTTCATTTCCTTTTGCATTCAGCTCACATTCCAGTGAGCTGAATGGATTAGGGTCTTTGACCCTAATCTATTTCGGTCTTCCCTAAACACTTCAAAAACACCAAAATTAATTTTTAATTTCTAAACCAACATAAACACATGTTATAGAATAAAAATCTAGTTTTTCAAAATATCAAATATTTTTCCAAAAACATAAATTTATTCTAAATACGCATTAGCGTAAATTTTGAATCCATTACACAAACCATTTTAGAATCCCAATTACAAAATGTCCCGTGAACAATTATAGTCCACCTAAAGGTGGTCAAGTGAATCTAGAATAGTAGCCATAGCTCTAAGCTTTAATCTAGAGTTCCAAACTCTAATTAATTGTTCAATGTCCAACATGAACATTTTGACCTAATTACAAGCATGTTGTGTTTATACTTCTAAAGTATACTAACATAATTGATTAGCCTTATTCAACATTAAGCTATGTGATCATGCATCTAATACACAAATAAACATAGCTTTGGAGAAGATCAAACATTACCTAGTAAGTTTGATGCAAGATCCAATCTACTTCTCCTTGTTGAAATTGTTGAAGAACCTCCAAGGTGTGCAAGCTTGACTTCAAGATCCAATCTTGTTTCCAATGCTTCCAAGCTTCACTTCAAGATCCAATCTTGATTTCTCCTAGATGAAATGTCGTAGAGACCTCACAAGCTTCTCTAAACACTTCTCTAACTTAGTCTAATCTCTCAAGAATTTGCTTATGCTTGTATTTTAAACTTGTAATTAAAACATTCATAAAGCTTGTTATTTATAGCAAAACTTAGGCAATTTTTAATTAATAAAAGTTGTAATCAACTTTTAAGTGGGCTTAATCTAATTTGTCCAAATATGTATAATTAGGTGTGACTAATCTCCATTGTCTCCCACTTTAATTTAATATAATTAAATCAAGCCAAAGATTAGGAAATGGATTAGTTAAATGTTTGCCACCTTGATTTAATCCAATTAAATCAAGCAAAAACCACATATTATTACATACTTACAATTACCATAATATCCTCAAATGGTAGAGATAATTATGATTTTACAATTAAGCCCTTGTATAACTATTGAATTAATCTAATTAATCCAATTAGGTCAAAGTAAATAATCAATGTTATCCAATAACACTTGATTATCTTAGTTGATAATTATAATATCGAATATTATATTTTATAAAAAATAATCGGCTACCCAAGTGCTCAACGAGTACACTTCATATTGGGACTCTATAAGTTCAGACACGTTCGTCATATAAGCCTAGCTAATATGTACGTAATTCGGCCACCTCCGAATTCGCGAAGAACACGAACGACCTTTCTAAACTATACAAGTCGAGGTAATCACATATGTTTAACAATCCCTCCGTCGTAGGCTATCCGAGTTGTGCTTAGGAAACATAGAATATACCTTCAAGTTTCCAAGACGCACATCTCATGTCGACATGTCCACGATTCTTCATAACTGATGCGATCCACCCTAGGTGATCGACTTTGGCCAAAGATTTAAGAATCATGACTTTACTAACATGGATACCTAAACCCCTTATGGTACACATACGGGCCGACAGATCATATCTTGCTTCGCACTTAATTACTGAGTGCATCAGTCCACACCCAACGAACATCTAGAGGCCAGACCATGAAAGGTTTCTGACATACATGGCATCTAAGTGTGGAGGATCTCACATAAAATCAATGCTATCATATAGTCAAATGATTACATATGCTACTCGACTCGAGGAGATTCCTATTGACGGTGGTGTGTACTTCCAACTATTAGGAATCACCTGTGAGTCATTCAGTATTCGCTCCAACGAATACCCACATGTCTATATGAGTTTCCAAAACTCATGGTACATCGCGTTAAACCATTGGAACTCCAATTCCAATATACGACATGTGCTAGTCTTCTAGGTTATAGGAATTCGAACGTATTCCAAAACCAACGACTAGGAATATTTACTTTAAGAATAATTTACACCTAGTGTCAAAACTATTCTAAGGTCGATGTCAATCTTAGCATAACGATACATCAATTTAATACGCGTAATGACAATACCATTAATAGGGTATGAAATGAAAAATGTAGTTATTTTATTCATAAATAATCAAATGTACAATTCGGATTGGCACTCCAAGCACCAACTCCATCAAACTCTCACTTGCTTAGTGCCAATCTGGATGGTACCGTAGTCCCATCTCCTCCACATGTTTATCGAATAACTTAGCAGGTAAGGCCTTTGTAAGCGGGTCTGCAATGTTGTCATGTCCTTGAACCTTTAAGACCACTATGTCTTTTTGTTCAATTATCTCTCTAATTATGCGATATTTCCTTTCCACGTGTTTAGACTTGGAATGCGCCTTCGGCTCCTTAGCCTGCACGATGGCTCCATTATTATCACAATATAATGGGATCAAATCCGTAATACTAGGCACAACGCCAAGTTCTGTGATAAAATTTTTAATCCAAACAGCTTCTTTAGCAGTTTCTGAAGCCGCTATAAATTCCACCTCAGTGGTGGAATCAGTTGTTGAGCCTTTCTTTGAACAACGCCAACTAATTGCACCACCGTTAAGGGTAAATATGTATCCTGATGTATATTTTCTATCATCTGGATCTCCCTGGAAGTCGGAGTCTGTATAACCCTTAACTTGTAGCTCATCTTCTCCATATATCAGAAACTTATCCTTGGTGCCTTTAAGATATTTTAGGATATGTTTCACGGCTGTCCAATGATCATTACCTGGATCAGATTGATATCGGCTGGTCACACTGACGCCGAAACTGATGTCAGGTCTAATACATAATATAACATACATTATACTTCCAATACAAGAAGCATATGGCAAGTTAGACATCCTAACTCTTTCTTCCTCAATTTGAGATGCCATTTTCTTCGAAAGATGTATGCCGTATCGGAAAGGTACATTTGCTGCCTTACTGTTGGTAAAACTGTACATTTCTAACATATTGTCTATGTACGTCGATTGTGACAACCTTATAAGCTTCCTGACTCTATCTCGGTAGAGCCTTATACCTAGTATATATGAAGCTTCACCCATATCTTTCATGGAGAAGTTCTTGCAAATGTAGGCTTTCACACTTTGCATCATCGTTATATCATTTCCTATGATAAGAATGTCATCTACATACAAGATTAAGAAAACTATCATGCTCCCACTAACTTTCTTATAAACACATAGTTCTTCCTCATTTTTGATGAATCCATATAATCTAATTATCTCATCAAAACGACGATTCCAGCTTCGGGATGCCTGTTTAAGTCCATAAATTGACTTTTGGAGCTTACAAACCAAGTTTGAAGTCTCGCTGGATATGAACCCTCTGGTTGTTCCATATAGATATCTTCTTCAAGGAATCCATTTAGGAAAGCATTTTTCACATTCATCTTCCATATCTCATAGTCGTGATATGCAGCAATGGCTAAAAGAATCCTAATAGATTTTAGCATGGCTACTGGTGAAAATGTTTCCTCATAGTCAATCCCAGGACGTTGAGTGTAACCTTTCGCTACCAGTCGGGCCTTAAAGGTTTCCACATTTCCATCGGGTCCTCGCTTCCTTTTGTAAACCCATTTACAACCAATAGGTTTAACTCCTTCAGGAAGTTCAACTAAGTCCCAGACTTGATTGGCATGCATTGAATCCATTTCGGATTTCATGGCTTCCTGCCATTTTCCCGAATCGATATCTAATATCACTTCCTTATACGTAGTCGGATCTGTTTCCTCCAAGAGGAGAACATCAAGGCTCACATCAGATGTTAAAAATAATCTCTCATGAGGCCTTGATATTCTATTCGACTTACGTAGAACCTGTGTTGTAGATCCTTCACCTAGTTGGATCTCTGGTTCCATCTCAGATTCCTTAATGTTGGGATCAAACTCATCAAGTTTAATCTCTCTACAATTCCCACTTTCTCTCAAAAATTGTTTTTCAAGAAAAGTTACAAAGCGAACAACAAATACATTTCGTTGTTCGGAATCATAGAATTGATATCCCATGGAATTATCAGGATATCCAACGAACCTATATTTATACCCTATGGGTGCTAGTTTATCCCGCTACGCAATTCTAACATATGCAGGACAACCCCAAATCTTTAAATACTTAATACTTGGATTTCTACCGAACCATATCTGATAGGGTGTCATAGAAACGTTTTGCGCGCGCCGATTTTTTTTTGCTTCGTTTGGGAGCTTCGGACTCCGATTCAGTCCCGGGTTTTTCCTATACACTCGTAATAGAATGTAGTATTTCATTAAATGATTTAAAATACACTCATAATATATCTATGGGTTAGACCCATTTCCTCTACCTGGGGCACCGATCCGACCCTATGGGGACACAAACTACCCCAAAAGAATGGTATCAGTAGCAAGGCTTAACCACACCACATGTTTTGAATCTATGCCATAGTAATTTTAATTTAATCATGCATAGGACATATTGGATATGTATTGCATGTTTTAAATAAAACTTTGACCTAATAAAGTTAATGACTTGATTGTCATAAATCTCCCGTGATTAGGTGATTATTTTTAAGTAATAGTATTAATAATATTGGAGCATTATTGGATGGTCCGTCTTGTCAATACGGAGATGAATGGGTTCTTACTACTTATATCGAATATCTTCATTAGTGTTAGGGTATAAGTGCTCGGAACTTAGGTCGCTCCAGTAAAACATTAGATGTAGCATGATGAGTTAACGTAGTCATCCAATATCATCATTAGTGTGATGGTGTACATACGAAGCTCATTAGTGCACATTGACAAGTATACACCTAGAACATGTCTTAATCCAATATCGTTATTAGTGTGAGGATAAGAAACGGTTCAGGACCAAACCAGGAGTCACATGAAGTGATTGACCTTGAAGGTCTACGTAATGAGTTTACAAAGGCCAATATCGTCATTAGTGTGAGGCTGGAGTAAATGTCATGGGATCCACTTCCCGCTATGAAATTTTGATAGTCAAATTTCTATTTTTCCGTTAAGGGAGATTACATAATTACGTAAATTAGTAGGATGGCACTGATAGATTTAAAATTCCATAATCAATTAGTGTTATCACTTTTGAAATGAAAATTGTTCTGCTACTACTAAAAAATGTTATATTGTAGATGGCTGCCGTTAATCCATTGATGAAACGTTTGGATTCCAATAAGCTAAAAGGAGCCGAGAACTATTTCGAATGGGAAATGAGCATACGTCTTGTCTTGGAGTATGAAAAGTTAACTTATGTCACGATGAATCCACTGCCTATTGATATCGATCCTGACTCCACTCCAAGAGAGCGAGAAACTTTTGATAGATGGAAGGATGATAACTTGAAGGTGAAATCCTACATCTTGGGATCGATGGTTCCAGATTTGCTGAGATAATAGATTGAAGTACCGGATGCTTGGAGCATCATGCGAACACTCAAGGAGTTCTTTGAGGCAAATCAAGAGATGGAACTTTATCGAAGGTCTAAGTAATTGTTTCATGTTGAACTCAAGGAGGGAGGAGCTGTCAGCACTAATGTTTTGAACATGATAGACCAAATTCGATATCTAGAACGACAGGGCATTGTGTTTGATGAACGACTGGGCCGTAATTTGATTCTGCTTCTTTTCATGGTTCTTATGCTGACTTTGTATTGAATTTCCATATGCATTCGATGCAAGCCATATACGAAGAACTTCATAACATGCTACGCACGGTGGAGCAAGATTTGAAGAAAGGAAACCCCACACTATATCTCCATGATGGAGCTGGTTCTTCAAAGACTTTTGGGAAGTCAAAGAAAATTAAGATGAGGAAGAAGAAGATATCAAAGAAAAACTCCAAGAAGCACAAAGGCGTAAAACCGAAAGTAGCTCGTGATAAATGTCTACAATGCAAGAAGTCTGGATACTGGAAGAATGACTGTCTAGAACTTAAAGCATAACCCTCAGGTATGTTTTGTATTTTTCCAATTATTGACATCTTATTAGCCTTAGATGCAAATAGTGGATGGGTGTTAGACACTGGCAGTCCCACTCATATTTGCAATTCCCTGCAGGAAATGAGGGTTAAACGAAGGATGAGTAAAGGGGAGATTCAGCTTAGAGTTGGCAATGGCGAGACATTGGATGTCAAAGCCATATGAATTATTGTTCTAGATCTCCCAATGGATGTAAATTAGATTTGCATGACTGTTATTATGTTCCCTCACTTATCAGACAAATAATATCACTGCCAATATTAGATAAAGATGGATATAAAATAAACATTAAGAATGAAATTTTATGTTTGTATGATAAAAATAATTTATTGAAATGTGAATGTTCTTTATCAAACGGTCACTATGTTTTGGAAACATGTAGAGATGTCATTAAAATAGAGAAAAATATAAATAGGAAGTCTGAACTAAATAATACTGAATTATGGCATATGAGATTGGGCCACATAGGTGTTAGACGTCTATCCAAATTGGTAAAGGATGGTTTGATTGAAAATCTTACCTTAGATCCTTATCCGATTTGTGAGTCATGTATCCAAGGAAAGATGACAAAGGCCCCATTTCAAGGTGTTGGACACCGTGCTGGAGATTTACTGGAACTAATACACAGCAATGTGTGTGGTCCATTAAATCATGCCGTTCATGATGGTTCCACATACTTTGTGACTTTCACAGATGACAAGTCTAGATATGGATATGTCTATCTGATGAAACATAAGTCGAAAACATTTGACAAGTTCAAAATATTTCGAAACGAAGTAGAAAAACAAACCAGTAAATTCATCAAGTGCCTTAGATCAGATCGAGGCAGTGAATACATGAGTGAAGAATTCAGAAATTATTTAAGGGAGAATGGAATTCTCGCCCAATATAGCCCACCAGGAACACCTCAACACAATGGAGTGTATGAGCGTAGAAATCGTACTTTATTAGATATGATGCGATCCATGATGAGCTATACAAATCTTCCTTATTACATTTGGGGTTACGCTTTACAAACTGCTGCCTACATACTTAATAGGGTTCCATCGAAAGATGTAGTTATTTTATTAATAAATAATAAAATGTACAATTCGGATTGGCACTCCAAGCACCAATTTCATCAAGCACCTCTTGTCTTTTATACACATATTCGATCTAATTACGATTAGATATCTATAATTACGATTAGATTGAAACTAAATCTGGTTTAGTGATACGTGCATATTAGACAAAGACGCTAGGATTTATATGTAGTGCGCAGTTACAACGTAGATTGTAATTGACATTGGGAAGCGCACTATAAGATATTTTTCCTTAAATAAAGTTCCTGGTCAAGATTTACAAACATGGATCGGTTAGTAAAATCCGCTGAGACTAGTACATGTCGTATATTATGACTTGGTCTGATGGTTTATCCTAATGAACCATGAGTCTCGAGAGACATGTATGTGTTTATTTGATAAACACTGAACGACTCACTGAAGATTTCCTAATAGATGGTACACCAATGTCAATAGGAATCTTCTTGAGTTGAGTGAGCATAGTGGTCCTTCGACTTGAGATACCACAGTGGATATATGAGTTATCCTCCACACTTTGATGGCGGTCACGTCATCGATCTATTCATGATCGGACCTCCGCATATTCGTTGGGTGTGGACTGATGCTCATGAAATCCAGTGTGTATCAAGATAAAACCCGTCAGTCCTATGTACAAGGCATAGGCATCCTACACGTGTTTACGATCTAGTAAATCCATGGTCGTGGTATAACTTTGGAAATCAGTTCCGAGTGTTATTTAGAGATCGTAAATTGAAAGTCGATTATATTATACCGAATGGATTTGACGTTCTTATCTATATCCCAGGTATAATATGGATAGCCTGTGACGGAGGGATTATATGTATGCAATGACCTCGACTTGCATAGTTTAGCGAGATTATCTGTGGTCGTCATAATTCATGAGTGTGTGAATTATGGACACGAAATTGGATTTCGTGACGGATAAACCTAAACTTAGAGAGTCCCACAATATGAAGTGTACTCGTTGAGCATTTGGGCAACGCGTTATGAATAATACAGATTATTCATAATACTTCATCGAATTAAATGAGTTAATTCGAATCGTTTAAACGGTTAAACGATAACACATGCATTAAGAAATTTTGGTCATTTAATAATTAATATTTATTTGTATTTGATACAAAATTCGATTTGATACATATTAATTAATTGTCAACTGAGACTTTGGCACATGCCATATATATATATGTATTTGTTATTTAATGTAAATAAAAATACATATATAATAATTATATTAATTAATTATTTAGATATTTAATTGTTAAATATTTGAATAATTAAATAATATCCATATTTCATAAATATTATGAAATATGTTTAATTATTATTGAAACACATGGAATGATTTAATTAAACTTTATGTGTGAAATTATGATTGGTTAACATAAACTTTAATATGATTTGATTGGACCAAATTTTGAAAATGACCCTAATACCCTTAAAGAGTCGGTCATGGGCATTTTAAAGTAAATTTTTTTTCATTTCCTTCATTGGAACACTATGGCCGAAAAATTCAAGAACAAAAAGCTCTCAAATGATTCTTGATGATTCAAGGAACGAAAATTAAGAAAATTAAGAAAAAAAAAAGCTAAGGAAACAAGAGAATTAAAGGTAATTCTTTATATCCCTAAGCTTTGAAATTATGTTTCTTATTTCTTGATGACCTTATGAGATCCCAGAGTTTCTTCTTTTCTATAAATTTGGGGCTTTTGTATTTGGAGGATGGAATTGGATGCATATGGCATGTGTGAAGTCGATTTGGATGAAATTATTGTAATTATTATCCAATTTGATCATTTGATGATATGTTTTCATTCTAGAGTGTTATGATCACTCTTGTAATGCCTGGAATTGTTCTTGCGTGGTTCATGTGTGGTGACTTTGATTGGTGTTGTGATTAATTTGATTAATCTTGGAAAAGTTGGATTAAAGCATGAAAAATTGATAATTTTATGTTCTGGATCAGATCTGGAAAAAATAGTGAATATGTTGATGAAATTGATGTCATTTTAATGTATTGGATGTGTTTTGGGTGTTGGAACAATTTCCGGAAATTATTACGGAGTTGAAATAAGCGAAAACGGTAAAAAACGGCGTTACCGGGTGACTTTTGAGCCAACCGGGTGACGGCTGCCCAAACAGTGAATTGATCACTGTTCGGGCAGCCCATGAACTGCCCTAATACTATTGGGGCTGACCTGGCAGCCCTCATGTGTATTGGGTAGTCGTTTCAGTCAAAAACGCGTTTTATGCCATTTTGTGGAAAAACGTTTTCGTAAAATTTTCGCGATGTTTCTTAACTATTTATGTCATTATTTGATATCAAATAAATATGTTTAGGTGAAATATGAATAAAATATTCATATTAGATATTGAATAATTTATTCAGTAATTTTAAAAGTTTTAAAACTAAGATTTCGCCCGAATAGCGCTTCCGCTGCGCCCTTCGCCCAAAAACCCCAACATGTAGTATAGTCTTAAATCATTCGCAGTGCCTTATATTGGGTTGCGATGCCTTTATTTTCCAGTTAGTCCCTCATGGGCTATCCGTACTCTCTAGTACTACGAGCCCAACAGTGTTATGGTCGTCAACGTTGTAGGCATAATGGTAAACCCCATTTCGCTCCTACAGAGTTCATATGTCATAAAGCCAAGCATAACACAAGTGGCTTACTTATTATCGTCAACATACTTCTTCCAAAAATTGAACTCCTCTTATGTCACATTTTTCATGGGTTCAAAATGGACACTCTTTTTAATGACATAGGCTATTTTCTGTTACGTAAGCACAATTTATAAGTTGTGGAACCATTCTAAGAAATTGTTTCCATTGAGCTGGTGAGCATCGATCGAGAATGCTCCATAGAGAGATATTATTTATCAATATTTGTGATTTCAACTTATGAAGTAAAGCAAACAAGTTTAGCATACAAGTCATTTTTAATCATATCAACCCTCACAGTGATGGATTTGTTGAGGGCTGTAATCCTATCATACGACTAAGATGATGATGATGTATCTATTATATTCAAACATGAAATTCCTAAGTAATTGAGTAGGTCTCCTTGCCTTAGTCATATAGACTAGTGAATAGTTACTCTCAATCATTACCTTTAGATGTGTGACCTTGGCGATGAGTCAAAACATCACACACACAATACAGTGAAACCACTTGTCCATGATCAATGAGACTATCAATAAATCAATTGATCACTCATGCGATATGAACATAATATTTAATGGCGTAATGATTTAGTCAAAGATCATGACAATGTGAGGAAATTATATTAAGACTAGTTATTTTACAGGGCTTATATTATTTTGTGAAACTTGATAATATCATTATTACGAATAAGGGTATCATTTGGTAGGTTCTTAGATAAATATTTGGATGAGTCACTAAAATCTCACTTAAACCCTTTTATATTAGGCTCTTATCACCCTTTTGACAATACTACATTGATGATATTACCTCAAACAAACCATGCAATTATTAAGTTTTGTCCACTTAAGAGTACTTTATTAAAGTCCCACGGTTTATGCATAATACAAATCAAACATTATAATATAGACAAGTATAAATAATTTATGCATATTATAAATCAAACATTATAATGTAAATAAACATAAACTTAAGACATGCATATAATTTGTAAATCAAACATTACATAATAAGCATTCATCACATGTTTCAATTTGGATGACGATAATGTTTTGACTCTTGTACACCCTTGTACACCTAAAGATAAACTGCATAAATTATAATCTAACTATATTAACTAAGAAAAATCCTAGATTAATGTTTCTATGGTTAAGAATATACATTCTTAAATCTAACAAAAAATCACACTCTTAATCTAAGTAATAAATAAAGTATTGAAATATAAACAACAAAAAGTAAACAAATAATATCATATTTATTTACGAAGTGGAAAACTCTTTATAGAAAAACCACTACGGGTATAGGTTACCACCAAAATTCACTATGAAGAGAAACTTACAGTGATGGTTAAAAGACCTATAGTAAAACCTTTTGCCGACCCAATTACCCCAATTGTAATAAACCAAGGAAACTTCTCGAGCTTGCACCTAGTGGCCTTCTCGAAAACCTCTAAAGTCTCTTATAGTAAATCCAACAGTGAACTTGCTCTTACCGGAACTCCGATGATCAATCTCCAACTCAGAACTCTGAAGGTTAGGATTTGATAAGGTTTGGCATTGTGTGTCTGAAAAGTGTAAAGTGATATTATAAATAAAAAATTACCTTCAGTTCGCTGGGCTTGGTTTGGTCATAATTTGGATTCTGATTTTGGGCTTGATGCTGAAATTCTTTTTCTTCTTCTTTGGGCTTGCACACACGGGTTCCTTCTTAGTTTTTTTCTTTTTATTTTAATTCTTTCTTGTTATGTTTCTTTTTTGGTCTTATTTTTTTTAGAAATCAAAAGTCTCTTTTCTCTTTACGTTCATTGGTTTATATAGGGGATATTTAGGTGGAGGTGTCAGCGATGAGATGCTTTATTAATATGCATGGTTTACACCTATTATGGTGTATCCTTGAACATTATGTGGCAATACACTTGTCGATTTAGATGTTTAATTAATCTCCCATACTGAGGTAAGTGGATTACTATTACGGCTTGTTAATATCAGGCATAAATATTCACCATAGAAATATCGAGCAGAGATATTTATACATCATGACTAATGTTGGGCAGAGAGATTTGGGTGGCATCATGTCCTTTGGCGTATTATAGGTTACTCCAGAATGATCTTCTGGATTATTCCGAATTTGGAACATTCCGGTGCTTGGGAGTGTTCTAGCTCATGTGTTGGATATTTCTAGTGTTCTATCTGAGTTTCCGATATAATACTACTACGGATATTAATTTTTAATCCTAAGATTTGTTTATGATCCTTCTTGGTTTCGGAGTGTTGCTACCCAGAGTAATATTCTTTGGGTTTCTTCCTTGATTTTTGAAATAGGTTATTCTAGTATCATACCTTTAGTGTGAAGGTAATCCAATACGTGTCATGCAACACATGTCGCACTCCTAGTGGGGTTACAACTGTTTGCAGAAGTTTCACTAAGAATGTGTGTGTGAGAATGGTTTCTTTTCTTGTTAACACGTGTCCTTTGTAATAGTGCCAATTTTAAGCACCTACAGGTGCTATTATATTTACCAAAGAAAGATGTTCACCAAGAACAAAGAAGAATAAGATCAATAGAGTCTTCAATGATTAACTCTTAAATAAGATGGAAACAAAATCGTGGAGGCTCTGAATATTATGTTTCTAACCCGAGCTAAAGTGGCTAAGGCTTTCTTTATATAGGTAAGGTTTCCAAGTCTCCGAAAAGCCTTTAAAGCACGTCTAAAATAAGCAAAATCTGCAAATGACAACATAATCTTTGAAATCTTCATCCAATCACTTCCAAATGTCGTCCAATCATTACCAATTCTTCATGACTCATTACAACTCAATTGGACATATTTTATTATACAATTTTTCAACCAGAACTACACCCAATAATCTCTCTATTTGGCATTCGGTGACAAAACCACTGAATACAAAGACTATAGTAATATAACGCAAAAATAAAATAGTCAACTATCAACGATCAATATAGACTTAGTACAACGTAACTTGATCTAAAACCTAAATCCAATAGCTTTAAAGTCGATGAAGATGTCGATCTGCTCACCTGAAATAACAACAAATAATATACTCGTGAAAAATAAAGGGAATAACGGAAATAAAACTATAATAAATGATGCACATATATAAACTATATAAAGAAACAAGCATCAACGTCATCAGTATCATCATAATCATACAACATCTCTCATTCTTTTTATCACAAAATGATAATGGACAATAACAATAATACTGACTATTATACACAGAAAACCATATGGTAACAACATCATCATATGCAAAATTATTCCCCTCACTAACACCATATCTCAGGTAGTTGAAAGAAACACATGGAAGAAAAACAAGCAAAACATGAAAGATACAATGCTAAAAGAAATAGTTTACGTAACGACATGCAACGAAAACATGCACACAAATGAAATGAAAAATATGACAAAAAGAATGACTCAAAATAATATTACAAGTAAGTGTAATGATGCCTAGTTAATATTCAGTTGTTTGTGACATGATATAATATAAAACATGTCCATTATACTCAAGAGTACACGCATGCATATGACTTAAAAATCAAAGCATAACAAGCACTTGCGTGAATAAAAACCAGTGCATAAAAATTCAAAATTTAACATCTTATTTTTATAAGCAAGATTAAGCTAAAGAATTCATATCTCATATAACATCAAGTACACTGAATAATTGTTCAAACCCAGCACCAATAGGACCTAAAAATAAGCAACATTGGTTACATGTTATTATTTTATCCCCCTTTAATATGAGCTCATAAATAAAAACTCTTTCGAGTGAAGCATTTTTGCCATTATCTTTTGAATTTAGCACATTGGCTCTTTTGAGTACTTTAATTGAAGTACTTGAGACTCAATTAATTTTTTTCATTTTCTTAAGGGGAATAGCATAAGGTCATCTAGTTAAAGATCACATTATTTAGTGATCTTATTATTACATATATTAGATTGCCAATCCAATAACTCATAATGCGACCAAGCCTCAAAATTAATAAAAATTTGTATGTGAGATGTAAGCACAAGAACTATTAAAAGTTTTTATCACACACACGTATGAATATCTTACATACCATGATCATAATCTTTAAGCTCAAACATGTTATTTCAAGCCATTAACTATTTTTACTCTTTTCATTTTTTTTTTTGTATTTTCCATTTTATATATATATATATATATATATATATATATATATATATATATATATATATATAATATATATATATATATATATATATTATATATATATATATAAGCCACAAAGAAGACTTGTTATTCTCCAATTGAAAGTGGAATTGTATCTCGAGTGCATATCACATTACCGTCTATTTCGAATCAACTATAAAATTTATATCAAGATTTTCATCCTATATATCAATGGACATATAACATAAATAAGACACACACTGATAAAAAAAATATGCAATGCAAAAATAAAATGCATATATACACAAATACAATGCATGAAGATGAATACATCATCTAATAAGAGATACACCGAAGTGTAGTCTCATCAAGTCTTTCAGGATTAAGGCATTCTAAAGATATTGGGAAAGAATATTTCTTTCTCACCTAAACTTTCTTAGAAATCTCTTTCACTTGAGAATTCCTCGTTAGCATCATCAATTTCTCTATAATGAAATTAGTCTGTTTGGCAAGTGTAGAGACTTGACGTGCTAGATTTGAAAAATCAATTCTTTTCAATTCTTTTTTTTGTTCAATAAGAAACATTGGGTTTAATATGTCCTGATTTTTCCAAAGAAATGAAAAATAAGTGCACACTTAAGACGAGAACGAGGTTTACCAAAATAACCTTTAGGTTGAGGTTGGTTCACAAAATGAGGAATATCATGAGGGATCACATGGATCTGGTCAACAAGTTTCTTTCCTAAGTCATATTGAGGATTTAGTTCAACATGATCAACTATGGACTGAGCTGTGACAAAAACAGTTTTATAAGAATAATCTTAGTCACAACTTGGCTTAATGAAACCTAATCCTTTCTTTTCACAATAAGATATACCAATGCCTAACATATGATCTAACTTATCACTCCTACTAGAGAATACAGATATCGGTGTTATAGTATTTTCAAGTTCTTTCTCTAAAATTTGACTCTATCAACTAACTCCATAATTCTCTCCTTAAGGTCATCAACAGCAACAAGATTCTTATCTAGATTGGCTTGGACTTCATCCCTATCAAGTTCACTTTCTTTAAGCTTCTTATTGATCTCAACATAAGTCTTCTTGATAGCTAAGTTCTCATCATATAACTATTAGAAATGGTGATCTAGCACCATTCGCTTATTGTATAAATATTTATTATTTATGCAATATAATATTTCTTTATCATAATTATTTATATAACTGTATAGTAAACTCTTATAATTATTCATATATTATAGATTTAAGTGTTAGATCGCCCAAAGAGTTATAGATTTCGATTTTTATCAAAACCTTATATGAAATTAGTAAAGAACTGAGAGTTCAATATATGATATATGGTGATATGGTTTCAAGAGTTGTAAATGGCATTGAAAAATATCACGCATACTCTCAAATATAAATTATCCCTGGTCTTGTTTTACTGACATCATTTGATCACTAGATCGATAAGACTGATGCATTATCTATATATGTAATGGACATATGATTTATCTCAACGGACCATGAGCTTAGCTGAAGCTCCTATAGAAATGCAGATATTTATTCATTGAATGAATATAGAACTGACTGACTAAAGACATATAATAGATATTCTATAGAATAGTCAATAGTTATCTCATCGAGTCGAGATGTTAATGTGGTCCTTAAACCTGAGGCACCACAGTTGTCTTGTAAGTGATCCTCCATAGTTGATACCATGCATATCAGAGATCTTTTATGGTATGACCGCTGGATGAATGTTAGCTATGTACCGATGTTCATGAAAATCGGTGTGTTTCAATATAGGATCCGTCAGTCCATATATTTGGATAATTTTCTAATGCTTCAAATTATTTTACAAAATTCTTTTGGCGAAAAGTACGTCTCGAAAAGAGTTTCTGAAATGTTATGAATAATATCGAGGAAAATGTTTCAGGAGATATTATTTTTATGGAATATAATTCTGGAGATAGATATTATACATTGAGCAGATAATGTATTGATGGTAAGACTATGATCTTGCTCAATAGGTGACGAATGACAGAGGGATTAGAAAATAGCGCTATACAATCGAGTTTGTTCTATCATGATTTGTAGGTGAGCAGGCTTTCATGCATATATATATATATATATATATAATATATATATATATATATATATATGAAAACCGATTGTGAATCTAGAGAGTCTCACCATAATGAAGTATACTCATTGAGTACTAGGACAACAGTAGTCAATAGTTGACAGTGTGTTTAGTGTACAAATTGAAGTGTTCTATCCAATAATTTATTAGATAAATTAAAATTAATTAATTAATTATATATCATGAGTTGATATATGATTATTGTATAATGTTAATAGCTAACAATGATACAAATGAGTTAATTAAATTAGCATATTATATTTAATTATTAAATTAATACATAAATTAATTAATTTGGTGACTATAATTAGAGTAACTAAATGATAATGGTTAAAGTAACCATATAATTTGTTGTAGATAAAACCTATTGACCAAAGTCAACATTAACTAAAGTTAATTTTAAAAGTAATTATGGTTAAAAATTAACCACAACACTGAGACAAATCAAATTTTGCCAAGAATATATGTTGATAAGATCAAATTTAACTTAGAAAAGAAAAAGTTAACTTTTGTCAATATAATAAGAGTTTTTTGTTCTCTTATTAGGCAAGCAAATTGCCGTGAGAATTGAGCTTGGAAATGGTTGATTGATTTTGATCATCATGTTGCCCTGAGCAACAACAAAAAAAGGAAAGACTTTTCCTTTATTGATAGTCAAGAAACCAAACTTAAAACTACATTATCCATGGTATAAACAGATACACTTAATATATCAAAATAGTCTTTAAGAGTTAAAAGATTAATTTGGTATTGTCAAAATTCCTAAAATAAAAGTTTAAGAGTTAAATTATTATTGGGAATGTCAGTTGTTATTCTTGAGCAATTGAACCACCTTTCAATTGTCAAGATTTGTTCAAAAAGATGCTAATTGTGGTGGAACCAATTTGGAGAGAAAACAAAACATGGAAATGGGTATATGCTTGCTCTTTTGTATAAATTAATTTGATTAATTTTTAGGTTGATTATGTTGATGTAGATGATGAACATGTTGTAATTTAATTTAATTAGTTTAGATTAATTTTGTAAATTTTTAAATATACAAGTGTTGTATATTTGAATTCATGTATTTGTTTAAATGTTATATGTGTGTGTATGAGAAAATTTATTATTGTGGATGTTGTTTGGCATGTAAAAGTGTGTGGGAAAATTTTCGAAATTGTTCCGGATGCGTTTCGGGAATTTACCACAAAACGCACTTTAGAGGCAAAATTATAACTTCAGTGAAATTACAGTTTTTGCCACCGCTACAGTCTTTTGAACTACTGAAGTAGTGTGTATAAAGTGTAGAAAAATCTCCATAATTTTCGGAATCGTTCCGGGGGTGTTTTGGGAATTTTTGGTAAAAATTACTAGAGACTTCAAATTACAACATATCAGTCCCTTGCTACAGTGACCGGATCGCTATATCAGTGGGCTGATCCAGTTTCATAGATGAACTAGTTCACTGACTCTCTCATTCGCCCGATTCATTAATCTGGTAAACCATTTCACGTGTACCGTGAAAAGTGTTTCTGAATTTTTTTATCTCGAGTTACTAATTTGAAATCACATATAAGGATATCAATTATTGATCAAGGTGAAATACAGATGAATAATTAATATGTGATACCAGATATTCGTCCAAACTTTGGATTTCGCTATTAGTTCTTGTATTCTGTACATATTCTATTTATGTTAATCAGTTAAGCTATTAGTTTATGTTTCTGCTTACATCCTCCGTATATGTTATCATTTTACGTTTTCTGTATATGTTCTCCATTATGGTTATGTGTCTTGTGTTCCATATTTGTAATTCCAGCTGCATGTGTTTCATTTAGAAGTACTGGTTAGGATTCTGTTCGGATGGTGTTCATCCCATACCTATTCTAAAATAGGTAATGGGCACTATACGAGCTTATGTGCATAAGTGAGTACTTATGTCAGATTATGTTTTTTGTATCTTTAGCCTATAAGAAGTCATTTATTTATATGTGTTCTCGGTTGACGTTCGTGTGGGTCATGACGTTAGTTTTTTTCTCTGGCTATAGTTATGTGTCAATTTCGTGAGGCTATAATTCTGATATATGGGTTTTGAAGATACTCTATTTTATGTTTTATTCATATTTATGAATATGATTTTAGAAGAGTTTTGACAAAAAGGATTTCTGAATACCAGTTTTGAGAATGAATTAAAATGATATGTTTTTCATATCGGCGCTTGAAATCTATTTTCGATGTTTTATAACCATAGAATATTATTTCCGTCGTGATATCTGAAAATCTATTTTCCGCACGGAGCCTGATATCATATTTTATGGTTTTTATTTTTTTTAGTTTTTGACCCCTCCGTGGCGTCTGATGATTTGTTTCAACTCAACTCTATCGGGGCATCTGTTCTGGGGATTTGACCATCGGAAAATGACAGCCCACTACCCTATATATACACAGTCATGTTCAAACATTGCTCGATCTTCGTACGTGACCCAGCAATGGACGCTTGTATGATTTTGAAGATATGATTTCAGAATACATTTTTCAGATAAGATTTCAAATGATATGACTTATGTTTCGATAATCGATTTGTGATTCTATATACATGATCTTTGATCATTTGATGTCTTTCAGTCTTGATGTCATTTACGTTCTGAAGTTATTTTGATTCCTTCTTTTTATGTCAATTTTATCGATATTGTTAGAATTCTTAAAAGTCATATATTTGTTGACGTTATTATCGATAAGTATGTTTCCTCTTGGCGTACTTCAAGTCCTGACTTGTTTTCATGTCATGTTTCGGATTCTATACTTTGATATGTGTAATGATCTAGTTTCTGTATAAGTTACAGTATCATGATAGGCTAACGATATATGTTTCAGTGTATTTGCTTAAGATTTTGGTTACAAGTCCTCAGTTCTGTTATACTCCCCAGGTCAGGTTGACTTTATTTTATGCTATATATGTAAATGATATATTATCTTGACGTTATTGTTGGGAAGCGGCAGCGAGTGCGCAGCGGAAAATCAAGAAAAAAATTATGATGCCGCTATCCTTTTGCCCAAGACCCATTTGTTTTGATTATTCTACAAGCCTAGGCATGTTACTATATATTCTAAGCATAAAAACTCATAAAACATGCAAAGAACATAAACCTAGACATGCTAACTATCATAAGAACTCTAATTAAAATAAAGAAAGAAAAAGACTTACTTGAACCGAAGACTCATCCAGTCCTCCCTCCAATCTACAAGCTTTTCTTGAACTCAGCAAGCTCTTCCAAATGTGCACACACCAAAGCCAAAACTCAACGGCAAGACTACGCATTGAGTGCACGGGTATTTTTCCCTTGGTGCTAGCCTAGGCAAATACCTCAAAACTTTTAACTCGAGGTTCCTCTAGTCAATTAGACTTAATGATCCTCAAAATCAGTGGCTTACTCTTAAACTTTAGAGTTGCTCACTTATATAAACCCAAGATATGAAAGGTTTGGTGTAAAAATTTGTAAAGAATTTTTTGGGTTTATATAGGTGCTCCAAAGACAACAAAATTAATTAAGAATCTGATGTGGGATAAATGCTAATTTAATCTTAGCCATTGGATCTTAATTTAGTGGTTTAATGAGATTATAAAACATTAATAAGAGTTTGGGCTGAATTGGAATTCAAAACAAATAACAAATAAAAAAAATTACTATTCACGTTAATATTCACGTTTTTTTTATTCCAATTCCCAAAGAGCCCCTATCGTCATTCACCAATCCCTAATCCACTATGGAACCTCATAAATGATATTTTCAATAATTAAACACATTGAACCATTTATGAACAATTCCTACAACAATCATATATGCTGTTAAATTTGTATTGTGCACTGTTAACCATTGATTTCGACTTTGTTGTGTGTGACCTTTTGGGTTCCCCTCAAGTTGGACATGAAATGAATCGTGATAATTTAATCGAACATAAATTATCCTCCGATCAGATGGTCGTTCGATTTCAATGACCAAGGTTGACATCTAGCAACATGCCAAGGCCCCCAAATGAGAAGGAAAGATATATATATATACCCATTCTATATGCGATTTACATATGATACGGTCCTTCGCCTCACTGTATCCCCACCTATTGACCTAGGGTACGGAAAGTGTCTACCTTTATGGTCAAATGTATGATGTTGATAGTGTCATGAATCGTGCTAACCCAAGAATCTCACATGACTCTTCCGCTGCGGCCACAATCTCAAGCACTGATCACACATATTAACCCGCGAACTGAAATATTACTCTTATAAGAAAATATTATCCGAGAGAGTGGAGATTCTCTGTTGTATCTTTACAAACTTCATATGTTTCAACAAATGACCCAATCATACCCTTATGACCAGATCTTTTGAACCAGGGAAGGAAAGTGTCAAAGTTATTTGATCCACACATAAGATTGTAAAGACCTCAAGTCTAAGGACTAGTCATATAATCGATACATGAAAGTTCTCACAGACACATGGGATAAACACTCCATATGAAAACTTTCGACGGTCAGTTCGATGGACATGAGAAAATCATGCATCCATGTGATACACCAAGCGGACGGATCTCCGCTAGTAGCCTATGAGATCGGCTACCCCACTTAAGGGTGGATCATATCATCATGCTAGTCTATCCGCTTTGTGAACGCCCAGATTATTCACAAAACTATGACTAGGAACGTTTGAGAGTAATGATTCTCATAAGGCGTGGAAGCCATCATCTTATTACTCCAAGGGCTTTATTACAGTGTTTGATGATTCATATAATTTATGTAAGACACGTATAATAAAGATTTCCATTTTATTAATTAATGAAAATATTACAAATACATGTACATATAGCATATCCACAAGTTGGGTATAGGGCATATCCCTAACAGTTGTGTGATTTTTGATTTTAAAGCGAATCAGAGTCGCCAAGTGAGTTGGCCAAAATTAAGGATTTTGGCTATTGGTTATGTTTCGGGTGTATCAAGTGACTATGGCGGTCACGTTGAGCATGTCAAACATCACGAGCATAATAGATTTGTTAGTTCCAGTATACTAACTATACTTGGACTCTGGATTCGTAGCTTCAATGCAGCGGAAGCATGCACGCGTTAGCCCTTTCGATTGCCTTCTGGCTCATCAGCGTTTGGTCGTCAACTCTGTGAGTGGACACTATTCATTCTCTTATCTTTTCATTTCTCTGTTATATGATATAGTTTCTATAAATGTATATGTAATAAAGATTATATATTCTGTCACATGTATCTGTTTATGTTTTCAATTCATGTTTTCAAATTTCGTTATTAGTTCTTGTATTCTATATATGTTTCATTTATGTTAATCAGTTAAGTTATTAGTTTATGTTTCTGCTTACATCCTCCGTATATGTTATCGTTTTATGTTTTTTATATATGTTCTCTATTTATGGTTATGTATCACATGTTCAAGATTTGTAATTTCAGCTGCATGTGTTCTATTTAGAAGTACTGGTTAGGATTTTTTTCGGAAGGTGTTCATCCCATACCTATTCTAAAATAGGTAATGGGCACTGTACGAGATTGTGTGCATAAGCTAGTACATGTGTCAGGTTATTTTTTCCATATCTTCAGCCTATAAGAAGTCATTTGTTTATTTGTATTCTTGGTTGACGTTCGTGTGGGTCCTTGCTTTAGTTTTCTGTCTCTGATTATAATTATGTGTTAGTTTCGTAAGTATGTACTTCTAATATATGGTTTTTGATGATACTCTATTTTTTGTTTTATTTATATTAATGAATATGAATTTCGAAGAGTTTTGACAAAAAGGATTTCAGAATACCAGTTTTGAAAATGTATGAAAAATATATCTTTTCCGTCTTAGCGCTTAAAATTTATTTTTGGTGTTTTATAACCGCAGAATCTTATTTCCGTTGAGACGTCTGAAAATATGTTTTTATCACGGAGTCTGATAACATATCTTATGGTTTTTATTTTTTTAGTTTTTGACCCTCCGTGAAGCTTGATGATTTGTTTCGTCTCGACTCTGTCGGGCCGTCTATTCTGGGAATCTGACCATCGAAAAATGAAAGTCCATTACCCTATGTCTACATAGTCCTATTCGGACATTGCCCGGTCTTTGTGCGTGACCCGGCAATGGACGCATGTATGTTTTTGACGATATGATTTCATAATATATTTTTCAGATAAGATTTCAATTCGCAAGACTTATGTTTTGATAATCGATTTTCGATTCTGTTTACGTGCTCTCTGATCATTTGACGTCTTTCAATTCTGATGTCTTTTTCATTCTAATTTTATTTTAAATACGTCTTCTGATATCAGTTTTATCGACATTATTAGAGTTCTGAAAATTCATATGTCTGTTGACGTTATTTTCTAATAAGTCTTTTTCTCTTGACGTACTCCAAGTCCCGACATGTTTTCAATTCATGTTTTGGATTATGTACTTTGATATTTGTAGCGATTCATTTTCTGTATTAGTTACAGTATCATGATAGGCTAACGATATATGTTTCAGTGTGTATTTGTATAAGATTTTAGTTACAAGTCCTCAGTTCTGTTATACTCCTTGGTAAGGTTTGATGTTATTTTTCGCTATATGTGTAAATGATATATTATCTTGTCGTTATTTTATATATTCACTCACCATGTCTTTTAAGGATTTGATCCTCCCCATTCTCTTGTATCTATTTTGCAGGTCTTAGGTTCCTACTTCTGAGGATGAGCCTTGGAGTGGATGGAAGCGCAACAACAATCGTTTACACCACGGTTCGCATATGTCAGTGTCTAGGCCCTCGTTCTTGTGTATATGTTGTATGTCAAGCCTTGAGGTCGAGTATGAATGTTTATGTGAATTTGATTTGATCAAGGAGAATGATTTTAATATGAAGTTTATGTTCTAAGTGAGTGAATGTAATTTGTATATTATGTATGCTTGGTATGGATTTTGTATGTGTGTATTCTAAGGCTGAGGGTGATAGGCAACCCGTTGTCTGCCGATGGCGTCCCGCCCCTCGCTGGGCAGATTGTTACATAGATGGTTTGACATAGTCTCTAGAATTCGATTGCATGTGTAGATATTTGTGAATTTTCTTATCATGCAGATCCAAACGAGCATTTTTAGTTTCTTTTGTCTTTCCCAGAATGTTCAACAAGGTTCCAATCACATTTTCGTATATGTTTTCCTCAATATGTTTCACATCTAAATTATGTCGCAGATTCAGACGCCCCCAATACTCCAGCTAGAAGAAAATGCTCTTTCCCGTCTAATTCAATTATTTAGGTAGACGTCTATGATGTGCATTTTATTATTATGATGCTTCTCGGACGTGGTATTTGCAAGTCTCAGATGTTGGTAAAGTATGTCAAATCCAGATAAACTATTGGGCATACTTCTAGGTTTGGATGACCATTAAATAAATTACTTCTCCTCCAGGAATGACTAAGGTCTAAGAATCTTATGTGGCCCGTATATCCAATCTTTTTCAGTAAACATTATGAAGATGTATCACCCGCACACACTGGACATGCCATATAACCCTTGATACTCCACCCAAATAGGGAACCATAAGCTTGAAAATTGTTAATAGTCCACAGTAACATCGTGTGCATTTGAAAATACTACTCAGTAACTGCATCATAGGTATTTACACCTGCTGGGACAGTTGTGGAACCCCTAGGGTCAAATCTGTGTCCCGCACAACGAAAAATGGGTCTAACCCGTGGATATTTAGCATGGTTGTAACATCCCCAATCCGAAAGATGCTACCGACATGGAATAGGCCGAACTATTCCCCTGAGCATCTAACTTTCTAACAATATTAACTCATCTCATGTATAAACTAATGCACGGGACCAATGCCCAACTCAACCTTTATGAATGCATAACGCTTTTCTAACTAAATACTCAAATTCATTATACATTACAACTTTAGTAATATACACTTATAACTCTTACATGAAAATTCTTTACTAATCAAACTATATGCCATATGACTTTCTTTGACACCGTCTAGACTGAATTCTGACTCCATCTGGTGGACCAACCCTCTAGTGACTGCTATCAGTATCCATCCTCTCGAGCTTTTCCTTCGGGAATACCTTCAAAATAAGAAAACTGGGAGTGTGGGGGTTAGACCATTGTACGATATAAGTGAGTGGATGAAAACTAAAATACTATTATGAAAATATTTAGTTCTAAAACTAAAATTCTAGAAATAGCTTTATATGAAAACTCTTTTCCTGTCTAAAAACTCTGAATTCCATTTCTGAAAATCTCGTCTGAAATTCCTCTGTAAAACTTATCCTTTCTGAAAATCTCTTATAAAACTGATGTTTCTGAAAACTTTCCTTATGAAAATCTCTTATGTATATGAAAACCTTTTTCTAAAATCTGTATCTGAAAACTATTTCTAAAATCTATATCTGAAAAATATTTCTGAAATCTGGTCTCTGTCTCTGAAAACCTGACGTATGGGGGGCCGTTACGTATCGCTGTCACCCCATATGCTTAACTAGATCCAGGAGTGTAAATCCATAACTTTGGATGGTTACGTATCGCCATCCCCCAAAGCATGTCAGTCATGTCCCTGAAACTAGTGGTCTTGGGGTGTTACGTATCGCCGTACCCGTAAGCCACTGAACTAGAACTGGGGGTGCAGATCTATGCTACCTCCTAAGCTCTGAAACTAGGATCTAAGGGCATCTGCCATCCCTAGTCTTGAACTAAGATCTGGGGGTGTTACGTATCACTGTCCCCCCAGTCCTCTACATGTGCACATGTCATCCGTCAATTCCATGTCTGTAACAAGTTACATACTGATGTGGGTTTTTCCCTCATGCCTCGAAAACATAAAACTCATGCTTTAAAAACATTTTTTTCTCAAATATATCTTAAATCATAATCTTTCATGAAATAAGTGCAGTAAAAATCAACTAACGCCCTAAAAGCGTAAAAATAAGTCTGATATGAAAATTACGAAATGAAAATCAAGTAAAAAGGAAAGTCCACTCACTGGTTTGGAATCTGGCTGGCATTACTCGCTTTTTGAGGAAACTCTGGTTCCTGCGATGATCTTTCTCTTCTTGATTTTCTTCATTCTCTAAGCCATCAATTGATGCTCATCTTCTTCTTCTCATTTCTTCTCTCTTTTCTTTCTTTTCCACTTTTCTTCTTCTTCTTCTTTTCTTCTCTTCTTCTCTCACGTTTTTTCTTTTTTTTCTCTACCTAATTTCCACTTTTGGAATGAGGGAATAATGTCCTATTTATAGAGGAATGGGGCTGATATTTGTGATGGATTTGGGTGGATGAAATTTTACCACATGTCTCATTTCTAGTCCTTTCTCGAAATTACTATAGTTATTACGGAAATCACGATGTTTGACCTATTTTGGATTGGGTTTGGAAAAATTCCCAACGTGAAAGTTGTATCTCTCAGTCGTAGCTTTCCGACGATATAAAATTCATACGAATCGGAGATCGTATGAAAATATTACGGCCCGATTAATAAACGGTGTTCGAGGTGGAACATAAACTAAGTTTCGCTTCAAAATTTTAAGGAATCTTCTGAATGTCCCAAATGCCATTTTATGAGCACGTACTTGCTTGAACATGATTTATATTAAGTATTATGCCTCCGAATTGTAATAATCATCAGGCTCTGGTACCGTACAAGTCGTCAGGTTCACCGAATGTTACAAATTCTTCCCCCTTAATTAGGATTCGTCCTCGAATCCTCTTTAAAACTGAAATCATGGAGTCTGTCTAGATCTGAGAATCTCGATACTGAACATCTTATCGCAAGTTACATAAATCATATGTTATTTCTTAGGTCACCAACTTACAATCGTCTACACACTCATTTTTTACTTCACTCCATCAATTGTCTCGTAACCTAGAAGGTACTCTATTTCTGTCTGCATAGACTGATGCTTTACTCTATTTCTAAAGCTCATTAGTATGCATTACTCTTCTTTTTATCCTATTATCTGTTTTATGCATGATACCTCTTGAATTTCTTGATTGAATGGAAATTCCATGTCCTTGCTTTGTAAAAGTTCTATTGGGTACTTAATACTACCGTCAAACTACGACTATTTTTACGTCTTACAGAAATCTTATTCTTCGATTCCTGGCTATGGCCAACTTTACTTGTCTCCATCTGGTTCTTTCCAACATCTACTTTCGAACTTCTCTAAACTACTAGCGTTCTCCATGGTTAAGCTTTTCGTGTTTACTGATTCTATTCTGGTGCAAGTGTAAAATGAATAATCTCTTGTATCTTCCCTTAACGCTGCTTACATATCACAAACTAGCGTTCACCTCCATAACTTAACAATATTAACTCATCGCATGTATGAACTTATGCACTGGACCGATGTCCAACTCAACCTTTATGAATGCATAACGCTTTTCTAACTAAATACTCAAATTCATTATACATTACAACTTTAGTAATATACACTTATAACTCTTACATGAAAATTCTTTACTAATCAAATTATATTCCATATGACTTTATCTGACACCGTCTAGACTGAATTCCAACTCGATTTGGTGGACCAAACCCTCTAGTGATTGCTATCAGTATCCATCCTCTCGAGCTTGTCCTCCGGGAATACCTGAAAAACAAGAAAACTGGGAGTGGGGGTGGGGGTTAGACCGTTGTACGATCTAAGTGAGTGGACGAAAACTAAAATACTATTATGAAAATATTTGGTTCTAAAACCAAAATTCAAGAAATAGTTTTATATGAAAACTCTTTTTCTGTCTGAAAACTCTGAATTCCTTTCTGAAAATCTTGTCTGAAATTCCTCTGTAAAACTTATCCTTTCTGAAAATCTCTTATAAAACTGATGTTTCTGAAAACTTTCCTTTCTATAAATCTCTTCTGAAATCTGTATCTGAAAACCTTTTCTAAAATATGTATCTGAAAACTATTTCTGAAATCTATATATGAAAACTATTTCTGAAATCTGGTCTCTGTCTCTGAAAACCTGACGTATGGGGGCGTTACGTATCGCCGTCCCCCCATACACCTAATTGGAGCCAGTAGTGCAAATCCATGACTTTGGGGCGTTACGTATCGTCGTCCCCCAAAGCATGCCACTTCTGTCCCTGAAACTAGTGGTCTTGAGATGTTACGTATCGCCGTCCCCCAAGCCACTGAACTAGAACTGGGGGTGCGGATGTATGCTACCTCCCAAGCTCTGAAATTAGGATCTAGGGGCATCTGTCATCCCTAGTCCTGAACTAGGATCTTAGGGGCGTTATGTATCACTGTCCCCATAGTCCTCTACATGTGTACATGTCATCCGTTAATTCCATGTCTGTAACAAGTTACATATTGAGGTGGGTTTTTCCCCATGCCTCGAAAACATAAAACTCATGCTTTGAAAATATTGTTTTCTCAAATATATCTTAAATCATAATCTTTCATGAAATAATTGCAGTAAAAATCAACTAATGCCCTAAAAGCGTAAAAATAAGTCTGATATGAAAATTATGAAATGAAAATCAAGTAAAAAGGAAAGTGTCCACTCACTGGTATGGAATCTGGCTGGCATTACTCGTTGTAGACACTGCAATTTTGCATGAACCCGATGATGAGCCTCGTATGGAGGCACTACCTGAAAAGTTGCGGAAGTTGCGAAAAACGAATGCCGGAATAAAGGAAAACCTCCACAATTAGCCCATGATCGGATTCAGACTCACTAGCCAGCCTCAGATTCACTCAGTCAGCTTCTGCATCAAATTGTAGCCTCGGACACGCATCTGCCCATACTTTAGACCTCCGATGCAGCCCATGCACTCGGACCATGCAATCAACACGGCCCAAAACCCCATGCACGCCCAAATCCCCTCATCAAATCACTTACCAACCTTAACAAAGATTTGAAATCCCCTTCTTTCCAAATATGCAAGATCCTAGACCCAAACTAGAAAGGATTCTCACTTCCTAATATAAGTGATTTGAGTTTCCTTTATAATTCCCTTAAGCACCTTATATGGAAAGTAAAATCTTGACACAAAAGAGATGAGAGTGGCGGAAACTTAGAAGAAAAACCCTAGGAGGCATCAGCTATAAAAATGAGAACAAAGGAAAGGGAAGGGGACCGGCCAAAAAAAGAAAAAAAAACAACAACAAAGAAAAAAAAACAGCAGCAACGAAAAAAAAAAAAAAGAAACCAGCGTGAGCAGAACCTATCAATCAGAACGTAAACAGCTTGAGAAGGGACGTGCAGACCTGAACATGATCATAACCCAGTAATCAGAATGTGAACCAGCGTGAGAAGGGATGTGAAGCAGCAGCGTGAAGGAGGCAGGAACCAGCGTAAGCATAACCCAAAGTCTGAGACGTGCTGACTTGGACGTGAAGCCAGCAACATCAGCGTGAGAGCAACCAGAAACAGTGAACCATGAATCAGAAACAGTGAACCAGCAACCAGAAACAGTGAACCAGCATCTGGAACCGGAACTAGCAGCGTGAAGTAGAGAACCGAACAAAACCTTGAAACCAAGCTTCGATCCTTCCGGCGACGGCCTAACGCACTTCCAAGAAAGCAACTTAAAAGGTAAGACCTGAGGACACCTTTACCATATTTATTTTTAAAGTTCCGGACGCTGCATGCCTGGCTGGACGTGAAATCCGTCGATCCGGGTATGCGAAGCCCTACATCAAAAATGGCCAAATCTCTGGCTACATTTCTTCATCGACATCTTATTATTTATTTTTTAATCTATTTATTCATTTTTATTGTTATTTTATTATTTCGCCTTTATTTCGTTCATGTTGATGATTATACTTATATGCATTGTTATATTATTTCATCTCTATTCTTTATGTCCGTTTACATTGCATTGATGATAATGTGTGTTATTACCCCTTGCGATATATCGGATAAAAACCCATACGTAAATTCCGTAGCCGAATCCGAATGGACGGTAGTGCGGTCTGTACTTGGGATACAACTCCACGTGCCACTTGGGAAATACTCATATATGTGTCGACCTCTTTCTTTATACTTTATGCATTTTTTTACCTCTTTAGTTATTCATTTTCCATTATGCGTGTGTGATTAATTATCTACATTGCATTATATTTTTCCTCTTTTTTATATTTTACATCATTCATATTAATTTATTTCATTAATTAGTCGTCTTATATTATGCATGAGTGATAATTATATCTTTGCGTGAAGCCACATTATTTCTATTAATATTTATGGGTGTGCAAATTTGTGTTTATTTGAATTACCTTGCATGAACTGCATAAGACTTGGCTATTCCATTGTGTAAACTCATACATTATACTAGCATAAGTAAGGGACCATTCTGAACCCAATGGTTTGAGGTCTTCCCTTACGAGGGGTGAGTGTGGCCTTAAATCTTTCCCAGTTCACACTGGGTGGCGACTCCTTCATTCTCCGGTTTAGTCCCCCACGGGCTAATCCGTACTCTCTACGGGCTGCGAGCCCAACAGTGTCGTGGTCGCCAAACATCATAGCTATAGCGGTAAACCCCGCTACGCTCCTATAAATGGAGACTCCACTGGGGATAGAGAATCGGCCCTGAAACAATGCCTTGTAGTGTCATTGGTTTTGGCTTTGGTTAACCAAGTCTCATATATTTTGCATACCTTTCTTACCCCTGATGGCGTCATGTATCGTGAAGTCGCTTTTACTCAAGGTGGCGGATCGTTATGTGATGATAACCATCACTCATTGGCAAGTACCCTAAGGTATAAAAAAGCATGCTCACTTGATCGCTCGAACCCTTGAGTGGGGATACCTAGTTGTGTGCAACCCTTCGCCGATGAGAGCCTTATCAATACCCTTGTAAGCCCACATACGAACCATAGTTATGTGTCATATAGAAGCTATCCCAATGCTTGTGTTTAGGCCCATTATCATTTGGATCCATTTGGGTTTCTCGTCATAGGATACGAACTTGTTGGGCCATTTAAACTGGGATGAGATTGCATCTTATGATGATTAGGCCAAAAGTTTTCAAAGTAAAGATGTGCCACCTTGTGTTTGGGCCCCCTATCATTTGAAGTTATTTAGCCACTTTATCGCAAAAGTGTAAACTTGTTAGGCCTTTTCAACTGGGACAAGTTTTCACCTCGCGATAATCTGATTGAACGCTTTAAAATGATAACGGGCCAACTTGTATGAAAACTTTGATGGACTTAGAAGGTCCAAACATGATCCGAATATGCCAGATGCATGAGTCTGATATCTGTACTGGCTTTCATCCAGGAATGGTACGCCTTGTTATGGCATATTATATACTTTTGGATATCTCCGAGTCCATCTCCGCCATAACCGTGATTACCGAGGGCCCAATTCGATGTTTTTAGATAATGGCACGATCCCTATAATAGGCTTAGTCAATCTTGTAAATCGGCGGTCTTTGTCTTTTACTGATGAAGATAGACTGAGGTAGCCAAGGTTCACCCTTGTAGCGTAGGAGAGAACGATCTTTGTGTACCCCACATTGGTGCATAAAATGTCATACCTAGGGCAGAATGGACTTACCACGGGTGTGGGAGGAATAAGGTCGGAAGGGTATATGTTGTTTTGATAACCACATGCATCTCATGCATCGCATGCATACACGCATCATGTTGACCCCTTATTTTAAAAGCCATCATAGATATCCGTTGGGTTAGAGAAAAATGAAGACTTGTCAACAAGAGGTTATCAAGCATGGATACATTAGGCAGTGAAGGTTCCCGTATGGATCAATTGGAGACCAACATCACCAAAATTATCGAGCAACTACAAGCTTTGACCAATGCTATGGCCAATCTGACAGTACCCTGCACAGTGGGAACAGAAAATAACGAGGATGGAAGGCGTGAGGAGCCCCTGAATATGGTGAGCGAAGAAATCCATGTTCTTGATGATGACATGGCTGAGTATGCCGCGGGAAGGATAGCCGGGCCTCAGGCAAAGTTACATAAACTCATAGAACAAATAGAGTCAGTTACCTACAAGATGAAGGGAAAACATAAAGATCTATTAGACTATGATGCGATGATTTTCGAAGAACAGCTGCCTCCCCAGTTTAAGATGTCTGACATGGCCCAGTTCAACGGAAATGGAGATCCTAGGGTCCATCTCCGATAATATGTTTCAGTGATGAGTTCAATGGGTTTTTCGAAACGCCAGGTGCAGAAGATGTTCGGGATTTCACTGGAAGGGGCACCCGTAGTATGGTATTAGGGCCTGGAGAGAAAGGTCAGGGATGACTGGAGGACATTAGCGGAGGCCTTTCTGAACCAATACGTCACAGACATGGAGATAGACTTATCGCTCCGTGACCTAGAAAACACCAAATATACGCTAGAAGAGACCTTCAAATATTATGTGGATCGCTGGAGAAGCCAGCTCTTGAAGATGCAGACATGGCCCTCGAAGAATGACCATATTAAGATGATCATTAAGGGCAACAAGCCCTCAATTTATAACAAGCTGAGAAGGATGACCTCTATGATTAGCGACTTTCGACAATTAAGAGAAACTGTCATGGATATCGAGGAAGAGAAAGCCGAGAATAGAAAGTCTTACGGCCAGAATAGACCATTGGGGGTCCTTCAGGGACCAAGCTCACTCCTGCTGAGGTCGCCGCCATCAGAAACATATGATTCTCCGATTTTGGTAGACCTTTGTCAAAGGTGTTTGAAAAGCTGAAGAGGCAATAACTCCTAAAACCCTTAGAACCTAAACCACTTCCAAACCATGTGTCGCGCCACCTCAACCTAAACCTATACTGTCACTTCCATCAGCAAAAAGGCCACGAAACTGACAATGCACCCGCCTTAGGCATGAGACCCAAGACCTCATTGACATCCATAAGATATCCGACCTAGAAAAAGAACAACCCAACACACATGGAAACCCTCTACCCAACTATCACTTTATTCCATCACCCACCTACGTGATCAACTCCGGCCTGCCCGAAAGCTTTGTCCTCCAAACTCTCAACCACCAAGCTTCTTGCATGGGGATATGGGATAACAGCAGTGAAGATGAAATAGAGCATGGGAGAGATTTCTGGGAATACTTCTCGAGTAGTGACGAAGATGAGGTAAAGGGGATGACTCGCAGTGGACATTCTTACATTGATGTAACGGAGAAAGGAAAATAAGTGTTAAAAAAGGCCTAGCGGTGACGGAGAATACGGATAACACCAAGGGGGATACTGTGTTGCATCAATTGAAGAAGACACGGGCACAAGTGAGCATATGGGAGTTATTATGCTCCTCTCAAGAGCACAGGCGTGCCATGGTAGAAGCTCTGCGCAAGATAATGGTACCTGAAGATGCAAATCCGACAATGTTCATAGGGTTGGTACAGAAAGAGGGTAGGCAGATGATAACATTCTCTGAAGAAGAGCTCCCGATGGAGGGGAGGAATCACAACAAGTCGTTATTCATAAAAGCGGAAGTAAGAGGCAAAAAGACATCTTGTGTGATAGTGGATAATGGCTCATCTCTCAATGTGTGCCCTTTGAAGATTCTGTCAAGGTTGGGTATAGGGACAACATATTTAAGCCCATCCAGGATGACTATCAAAGCATATGACGATAGCAAACGGGGAGTCGAAGGTATTTTCGTCACAATAGTCAAAGTGGGCCCGATAGAAGGCGAGGTGGAGTTTACAGTGCTTGATATCCCAGCTACATTTACTCTGTTATTGGGGAGGCCATGGTTTCATAGACTTTGGGGGCGTGCCGTCCACTTTACACCAAGTTATTAAGTTCCAGCATGGAGAGGAAGTCGTCACCATCAAGGCTGAAGTAGACAATATTTTAGCTGCCTTAGACATATAGCCTTTAACAAGGTTCCAAGTGGAGGCAAACTTCGAAGAATGGGTGGACCCTAAAGTGGCTAGAATCATGGAAATAATGAAATATGAGCCGGGCACAGGTCTGAGTGCTAGAGGCCTGGGAATAAGAGCAAAGCCCGATTTCAAGGGGCATACCGCTAAGATAGGATTGGGGTATGAATCCGATGGGAATTAGCCGAAGACCAAAAAGGAAGGGATGAAGCTGATGGAATAATTTGTGAAAGCCACAGGATATCAATGAGAGCCTGAACCCATAGAAGTCAATGGGATCATAGTACCAGGATTCGAAATCTTCAAGGATGTGATGGGCAAAGAACCACAGGCAGGAGAAGTTGCAAAAGAGGAAGATAAATGGGAAGAAGAACTACTACAGTTGGAGAATATGACGCTTGAAGAAAGCAAGGAGATGGAAGAAGACAAGACTGCAAATTACGAAGATGTTTATTTTCCTGACCTATTTGATTGTAATCCTGCATTTATTAATAATAAAGACATTGATTTTGCTTACTTGTTCGAGTCTTTTCCTGTTAGTCTGCATCATAACATGCATGACATGAGCATATTTGACATTGACTCAACAAAGACAAATGTATTTAATCTTGGTACATTTGAAAACCCCAAGGAAATTTCAATTGCAAGTGAGGTTACCTCTGATAAGCGGAGAGAATTAGAGAGAATATTAATAAAATATGCAAAAGTATTCGACTGGTCCTATGAAGATATGCCAGGAGTAGACAAGGGTATTGCCCAGCACATGATACCAACTTATCCGAAGAATGAGGCCAGAGTGGGCCGAAAAGGTTAGGGAAGAAGTCAATAAGCAGATAGATTTGGGGTTCTTAGAGGTGGTGAAGTACCCCGAGTGGTTAACCAACATTGTGCCGGTACCAAAGAATGATGGAAAGGTCAGAATGTGCGTGGATTATAGGGACCTCAATAAAGCTTGCCCAAAAGATGATTATCCCCTACCCCATATAGATGTGTTGGTTGATAGCGTGGCATTATCTGCTATGTACTCGTTCGCAAATGGGTCTCAGGATATAACCAGGTCTTCATGGCCAAAGAAGACAAGCATAAGACTGCCTTCATCACTGAGTGGGGTACATATTGTTACAAGGTGATGCCATTTGGACTTAAGAATGCGAGAGCCACTTATCAACGAATGGCCACTATATTATTCCACGACTTGATGCATAAGGAGATTGAGGTATACGTGGATGACATGATAGTTAAATCAGAGACGAGGGCCGGACATATAGAAGTGTTGGAGAAATTCCTTCAAAGAGTCGATAAGTATAAACTCCGACTCAACCCCAAGAAGTTTGTGTTTAAGGTAACATCCGGAAAGTTATTGTGGCATACGGTAGGAATGGGAGGGATAGAAGTGGACCCTGAAAAGATCAAGGCTATTATCGAGATGCCCACACCAAAGACAGAAAAGGAAGTCAGAGCGTTTCTCGCGAAAATTCAGTATATCAGTCGATTCATTTCCAAGCTAACATTAGTATGTGAGCCCATTTTCAAGCTATTGAGGAAGGACCAGCATGTGGAGTGGAATAGGCAATGTCAAGAAGATTTTGACAAAATCAATGAATACTTGGTTAAACCGCCCGTTCTGAAACCTCCAAGGCCAAGCAAACCATTGGTGTTGTATTTGGCCATAGAACCTGAAGCGCTGAGGGCAATGATGGTACAGGCAGATGAGACAAGGGCGGAACATGCATTCTACTACTTCAGTAAGAAGCTGCTTCCGTATGAAGCCCGCTATCAAAAAGAGGAAAATATCTGTCAGGCGGTGATATGGGCTTTATGAAAGCTGCGTCATTACTTCCAATCCTATAAGATACAAGTGGTAGTAAAGGAGAATCCCCTAAAGTATTTGCAGTCAGTACATTCACTGGTGGGGAAGTTGGGCAGATGGTTGGTGTTGCTGACGGAGTTTGATATAGAATACATCACCTCTCAGGTAATCAAAGGGCGAGCCGTAGCGGAATTCTTTGCATTACAACTCATATAAGGAGATCAGTATAAGTTCGAATTCTCGGACGAGGAGGTTCAAGCCATAATGGTCCAAGGATGGAAAATGTATTTCGACGGGGCGGTGAATTACAAATGAGCTGGAATAGGAATTGTGATAGTAACCCCCGAAGGAGAAACCCTACCTATGGCCAAAAGGTTGACGTTCGGAGTAACCAACAACATGGCTGAATATGAAGCAGGTGTCTTTGGACTGAAAGCACTAATAGCCTCAAGAGCTAGAGACGTAGAAGTTTATGGAGACTTGATGTTGGTAGTTCGACAGATACGGGGGGAATAGCAATTGAAGGAAGACCGTTGTTAAGACTGTTGGTTTTTATTTAGGTCCCAAGATCATAACAAGCATGAAAAACATGTGTGAATACATCAAAGGAGATAGCGGAATACTCACATCGATCGGTTGAGACGATTTGATGAAGAACAAAATGATTTTCATTCTTCAAAGTGGCGCCAATGCAGTGCAGTCCACTGCTCACTATTTTCAGATTTTGAGCTGAGATTTGAAGCTCCAAGCTTCGTCTAACGATTCCCGGATCGTGGGTGGGTTTCCCTAACACCTTCGTATGCCTCCTTAGGTGTGCTAGCACTTGGATTTTGCCATAAAATCAAGCTTCTTCCTCTCTTGGACTGTCACATTTTTGATAGTGTTCACAGCCCCTTGGGCGTGAGCTTTGGAGAGAAAAGAGAGAAGGAGAGATGGATGGAGAGAGAGAGAGTTGTCTAGGGTTTTCAAAAATATTCATCTAATGAATAATAATGAGTTAGCCTTTTTTGTTATTCACCTTTTGGTAAAACCATTTCACTTTTACCCTAAACTTGGTAGGTATGGGTAAATGGTTTTTCAAAAAGAAAAACAAGGTAGTTGGGTGGTAGGTACACCTACCACACATGGGCCCCACATACTTGAATTCAAAATTCAAATATCTCTACGAACATTTTCCGCGGCTCGGTTCCGTTTAATCTGATTAAACGAACTTCCGTCGTTAAATAATTAAATCTAATTTAATTAAATATCGATGCCTCGCAAATATATTACGATCATCGTTTACGAATTAATTCTGAATTAACTCACTCGTTCGTATTAAAGTCCGACTTTAATTTCGTAATGAAATCCAATTCATATTAATATATCTGATATATTAATTTTAGCCCATTCGTAAAATTAAATAGAAAAATCAAATTTGGGATTAAATTTATTTTACCGATTAATTCCAAATTAATCGCGCTCTCTCTCTTTAGACGATATTTTATCCCAGATAAAATATCTTCGTAATTAATCCCAGATTAATTTTCTCTCTCATCGAATTAATCCCAGATTAATTAAAGTGCGAGTCATACATCATCGGTGAATCATTGGGAAGCGACCCATGAGATCCCCAGATATGTTGGCAGTAAATACGGTCGTCGGACTATCCGAACACGTAAGTACCAAGTACTACGTTTTACTGATTCACAAGACAAGGTTGGCTTCTAGCAAAGCACCATGCCTACCCAATTCTCCGGAAATATCCTTACAGGAATGAATGATCTGTATCAGGCGTAGTATACATCGTATAGTGCATATCGATCTAGTATCAGATGGTCACGTGCTAGGCCTGGAGCTGGAGCTGTGTCTGCCCCGTACGAAGCACATGTCGGATATCTGGTAACTAGTCTCTATAATCGGATATATATGACCTAGTCATAATATCCCGATGGCCGCGCAGCACTTAAGAGCACTAATACCGTATCCCACGTGACATCATCTCCACTATGACTGGAGTGATACTTCCATCTTAACATCACACCCAATACTCTACGATTCTCAATATACCCAATATTGGCGTACACAGAACTGGTTAAAGCCCTGGATGACCTCAACCAAAGTATATTGATTGTCGTAAGTATTAGCGGTGCAAGTCTCAGGTTAAGACCAAATACACCTACCCTGATGTCGGACTCCCATAGACACACAGTCATACTGCCAATGGGATTTCGAGGGGGTCTATCCAGAGCGAAGCTGTTTCCCTTACCACATCGGTGAAACACAACCTCCTATTACACTTGCATGAGTATCCAATACCCAAATATATGAGAACTATGTCGTTGTGCCCTCACAACGCGCACAAGTGAAATACTAGTCTTTTACGTATTTATCGATGTCCAATCTCGATAATACTCTAATTAGGGATATTTAATGATTTATCCTACGTGGACTGATACTGTCTCATATCATTCTCCGTCCAGGAACAAATCATAGGGACCTCTCATCATTTATACATCTAAGGTGATCTAATCACAAATGATAAGAGAGCAATCTCCTTTGTCACATAGTTAATTTGTACAACAACACCATGATCTGTACAAATAGTGACGCTATAGGTCATAATTGTCCAACAATCTCCCACTTGGCCTATAGCCAGTCACTCGAGTGTCTTACACCCGAACTATGTACGGTTGGCTCAAACTGCTGAGAAAAGGTTTTCGTCAGCGGATTTACATGATTTATTGTCTGATGTGATTTATACGATCATCACATCGCCATGATGTATGATTCGAACGAATCAGATGAATATCAAAGTATATATCTGGATCGTTGATGAGACCATTAATCCTTTAGCCTGTGCTGACGCCTAGCTCAGCCGCTAACAGAACTATATCTAATCTAATTAGATTTATTATCGACCCAAATGGCTTCTATTGCTGCTCCTCAGCTGCAGCAATAATTCGTATTTGTTGTTTATATGGTAACAGTATCTTGCTTGGAAGATTTCCAGCTCACTGTTCCGGTATTCAAACTTTATAGTACCGTTTGCGACTTATAGTCGTCTTTATCGGTTTGGAAACTTGCTACAGCGATCCCAGTCACTTCAAGTTCTCCATCTCCTACATAGAATAACAGCATCTTTAGCTCTCTAAGATACTAACGGATGTTCTTAACTTCAATCCAGTGACTATCACTCGGATTGGTCTGATTGTGACTCCATATGCTCAAAGCGTATGAGACACCAGGTCACGTACATTTTAAATGTACAATTTCTCAGAGAGTGTTAACAACTTTAAATCTATCCCAATAGATCTTTATTCCTAGAATAAAGGTTGTTACTCCTAAGAATTCTACAGAGAATTTCTCGAAAGCCAAGCTTTCGCCGATTGTTTTATGGGAATATCATTTCCAAGAAATGACATATATTATCATTATTTTATACAGGACATTCATTGTCAGTGCGCTCCCACTAACCTCCTTATATACACAAGAATTATTTTCGTTTGTTTGAATTAAATCATAAACCATTATGATTACATCAAAACGTCAGCTCCAAGAACCTTATGCTTGCTTCAATCCAAACATGGATCGAACAACCCGCAAACCTAGTTTGCTGGTTTAGGTACGACAAATCGTCGTCAGGATGTTATAAACATCCTCCAAAAGGTTTCCGTTTAAGGAAAGCGATTTTGATCTTTAACTGACACATTTCATAAATGTACAATTTCAGCAAGCATTATCCAAATGGATTTACTGTGGCAAGGCAGGTAAAAGGAATTAAACCGTAATCAACACAATGTTGATAACGATACCTTTTCGCTAAAAGCCTAGCTTTATACGTTGGTATGTTTCCATCCATGTATGTCTTCCTTGAAGACTTATACTGTACCAGTAGGCACATAATGTCTTGCGGTACATCAACTAGTGTCCAAACATAGTTGGTATACATGGAATCCATTTTGGACTCATGGCACTTTGCCATAAAAGGGAGTCGATACCTTGTATCACTTCCTCAAACGTAGTCGGTTGGTCTACCTCAACAAGGTTGACATCTTTATGAGGTGAGATCAGAAACCCATACCCCAGGTTGTTTTCTGATTCTCTCCGATCTACGTGGTTCTTGTGTATTCGAAGATTAATGGCATAGTTTCATCATTGATGAACTATTTGTGTTCCATTAAGATTCGGTGCCTTGAACAGTATTAATTACCGATTTTCATCGAGAGTTATACCATCCTCCCACTTACCACTGCATATCGGTATTCCTCTTAGGAAAACCGCATGGTGAGCAACAATAACATTGTTCTCTCGTGAGATGTATAAGTACTATATTTATGGTATCCCTATGATGACCTACAATTGGCACTTATCCTATTTGGTTTTTTAGTTTGGTATTATCCAAACATATGTCTAGTATACCCAAATCATCAGGAATTGAGAAACCCGTTTCTTTCCCGTTCATATCTAATATGATATCTTTCAAACAGATTATTATGGAACCTTATTCAAAATAAGTTCTTGCACTGTTTAAATCTATCCGTTGAAGGAAATGGTAGCTCACGACTCAGAACTCATGATTAACTTTATCATGTCCAACAAAATTCGGTTTCTCCGTACGGACACACAGTCAAACTGACGTGTCTCGGGAGGAGTCCTCATTGAAAGAATACTATACTCTTTCACGTAATTTTGAAACTTACTGCTTAAATATTTTCCATTACGATCTTACCGCAACGGTTTAATACTTTAGACGATCTGTTTGTCTACTTCGTGTCGAAACTCTAAAAGTTGTCGATTTGTGTTCTTCAAAAGAAACACATAACCATAACGTGATGCCACATCCGTTAAGGTCACGAAATATTCATATTCACATCTAGCATTGCTAGATATGGGCCCACTTACTTCACTATGAATAGGGCTAACAGATCGATGGCACTTTCACTATTACCAAGTAAATAGCGTTTCAGGTACTTTACCTAATAAACTAGATTCATATACTTTATTTGAATAGTCAAATCAGTCCTCCTAGTACCACTCTTCAAAAGCGTGGATATACGAGTCTTGTTTAATTGTGTCCCAGACAATAATGCCACAAATAAGTCTCTACTGATCAAATCAGTTTGAGCTATATATTTGTCATTTTACATGTTTGAGATTTTATTTATATTCAAAATATAAATTCTGTTACTCACATCTAATGTGTTTATCTTAATATCATTCTTTATATAATGAAACACTTTAGTGTTCTAGAATATAAAGGTTTATCCGCAACGGATTAAACACTGATATAAAGATAATGTTTCTAGTCAAACTAGTTACATTATAACAGTTCTTAATTTAAGTACATACCCAAAAGGTAGTTCCTAAACTTAGGATTCTACGGTCGAAATAGCGACTTTCGTCCCGTTTCTGATTCGCAGATTAATCTCAGCTTGAAATCAGTATCCTGCTCACAGCAGATTCTGAACATCAATCCATATAATTTATGTACCATACTAAGTATTTTAAAATCCAATTTTAATACTAGTAATAGACATAATATAGACAAACATTCTTAAAGTCAGAGCCTTGCCCTTTCTTTAATTCCTTCGTGTCTGCCATATCCAAACGGCAGTCACTTTAGGATATGTCATTTATCTTCCCAGAAGATCATAATGATTTTGCCTTTGCCCTTTCAAATATTTCAGAAGCCTTTGGCCAAGCCTTGGGTTTCTAGAATATTGAAGTATGGTGCGCCTTGCGCCATTTACCTAATTGCAAAGTTTGACTTTATCTCCTCGAGAATAGTCTTTAACCCTCCAAGAGTTATTTATTGCAATTTTAATACTTCTTAAATCTAAACATAGATTTATGACAAGTATATCGAATTAAGCACTTAAGTTATCATCACATAAATCTTCCAAAGATTATGCTTTACTATTTGCTTAATTCTTGGCTTAGGCATAATAGGTTATTTTATCAAATAAAGTAACTTATTATTTATTTCCAGGACCATCCTGAAATTATTCCCAATTAAAATATAGTCGTTTAAATACATTTTCACCTAGGATTATGTTTTAAACACTAAGCTTTCATTCATCTTGATTCTAATAGTCCAACTATTTAATCAACGATTTGTGGTACTATGTATTATATTGATTATTATAGTCTAACTATACAATCAAATATAATTTAAATCAATTAACCTCAATTACATTGATTACTATAATCCAATTATAAAATCAACTGTAAATTGAAATTAATTAATTCAAATATATTGATTACTATAATCCAATTATATAATCAACTATAATACAGTCCAACTGCTTATTAAAACAACAATTTAAATATTAGTCCAACTAACATTTAATTTATATGACGAATAATTTGAATGAGCGCGTATATGGCAAGTAATTAAACGAATATTGCAAATTCAATTCTTGCCTCCCACTATTTTTCGGCGAGCCTCTAACCCTCTGTCGAGTACTCGGGAAACCGTGTTTCCTAGTGGGCTAGGATCCCGTTAAATATCACACAATCTTGACTTTGGCCAACAAATTGTATGATAATTAACTAGGTAGATCTCTAAGATCAATTGGATCTAATCCAATTCCTAGATCCAGTAGGCGGATATCCAATCCTAAACATATATCTTATATATGCCAATACATCCAATGTATTACCTACCTAACCTTTTTCCTCTGAATCAACTAAGCCTGGCTTTGGCACAACAAACCTAGTGATCCCAGTCAAGCGCGACCCATTGACCATGGAAAGCTTCGTAATCAATGTCGATGGACAAGAAGTGGTCTTGACTTTGGCCAACAAACCACAACTTGGACAAGACACCAATATAGAACAAAACTCTCGTGATTCAAACACATCTTCGACGGACAAAGGGCTTGACTTTGGCCAACAACCCAATGCCAGTCTCGGATCTTGAGTAAGAATCACTCAATGGAAGGAAAAACGCATGATATTTGATGAGGGTTTTTCGCGTGCAAATTGGCTACCAATTTATTATCTTTGTTTAGGTCTCATCATCATACACCCTTAAACATGCATTCTAAACACATAATAAAGCGCATATGAAAATAAATAATAATGATATGCAGATGGATACTTAACACATTGATCCTAGATCAAATCCCTCCCTTTCTCTCTCAAACTAGCACTTGTATTACTTCTACCCGTTACACTACACTACTAAAGAAACCTCATTTACATTGAGGGGAATAGGTGAGAAGAGAATACAAAGAGAATAGAGGTGATAAGGCTGGACACGCAGGTCCAATTTAATAAATCGAATTTATTACAACAATTTCCAAAATTGCCCCCACCCGACTAATATCCATCTGATATACATTATTCATTCATCACACAACCATGTATTCACACAAGCATGTTATCAATCAATCTAATCAAATTAATTAATCTGATAATTAGTGATCATCCAATGTTCAAACAACGATTTGATTTTGCGCGAGTCAAACTCGTTTTTGCGAATAAGTACTCAAAGTATGAATTCTCGAATTAAATTAAACTACAACATTAAATCCAATTTAATATGTATTTAATACTAATTCACTATTTTAATTCCAAATTAAATATTACACTTTAATAATAAACCTTTGACGACTTAAATTCCAAATTTAATCGTTACGGGTCTCAAAGCCCGATTAACGTCCAACGTCAGTTTAATTCAAGTCCAATGGGCTTTCAATTAATTTCTTTAAGGCATGGGCTTCGGCAACCAAAGCCCAATCAAGGAGTAACCCCATAAGCCCAGAAATCAATTTCGGCCCATTAGGCCCAATTAAACTTTAAAGGTTCATTAAGTCGCATTTGGGCTTTATGGAGGCGGTTTTGGGCCTAATTGGATCCAATCCAATTTGCCTAAACCCAACTTTGTACAACAAAGCCCAATAAGCCCATTTACAACTTTAAAAGGCCAAATCCAATTTTAAGGCCCATATAATTAAATTACCAAATTCCAAATTTCCAATTTAATTACCAAAGTGTATTACATGATTAATTAACCAAATCAATATTTCCAAAACATCATTATGTCCAATTAATCATGCTTTTATCATCATCACATGTCCAACATACTTTGATGAAAAATCAAACCCATTAACCATGTTTATTAGTCTCGGCTAAGATAAGGGATTTTTATCCGATTCGAATTCAATCCAATTAATTTCACAATCGATATTAAATCCACATCCCGAATGATTTCCAACACATCCAATGAATTAAAATCAAAATTCCAAGACTAAATTAGGGCTATACCATTCGGCCAACATAAGGAATTGGGGATTTTTGTTCAATTCAAAATTTAATCCAATTAATTTCAAATTAACATTATCCATCATGATTCTAACTTATCCAATGAATCAAAATCAAAAAATTCCAAGATTCCACATGAACCCTATACATTCGGCCAAGGTAGATATATTGGGGAAAATTTATTCCAAACCATTTTCTTGAAATTGATCCAATCAATCTTCAATTCAACAACTATTAAGCATACTCAAACATCCAATTTATTCAAATCATGCTCAAATACAAAATACCCAATTTTAAGCCCTAAATATTCCATGCTTGAACCTAGGCTCTTGATGCCATTGTTGGTTTTTATTTAGGTCCCAAGATCATAACAAGCATGAAAAACATGTGCGAATACATCAAAGGAGATAGCGAAATACTCACATCGATCGGTTGAGACGATTTGATGAAGAACAAAAAAATTTTCATTCTTCAAAGTGGCCCATGCAGTGCAGTCCACTGCTCACTGTTTTTAGATTTTGAGCTGAGATTTGAAGCTCCAAGCTTCGTCTAACGATTCCCGGCTCGTGGGTGGGTTTCCCTAACACCTTCGTATGCCTCCTTAGGTGTGCTAGCACTTGGATTTTGCCATAAAATCAAGCTTCTTCTTCCTCTTGGACTGTCACATTTTTGACAGTGTTCACAGCCCCTTGGGCGTGAGCTTTGGAGAGAAAAGAGAGAAGAGAGATGGATGGAGAGAGAGAGAGTTGTCTAGGGTTTTCAAAAATATTCATCTAATGAATAATAATGAGTTAGCCCTTTTTGTTATTCACATTTTGGTAAAACCATTTCACTTTTACCCTAAACTTGGTAGGTGTGGGTAAATGGTTTTTCAAAAAGCAAAACAAGGTAGTTGGGTGGTAGGTACACCTACCACACATGGGCCCCACATACTTGAATTCAAAATTCAAATATCTCTACGAACATTTGCCGCGGCTCGGTTCCGTTTAATCCGATTAAACGAACTTCCGTCGTTAAATAATTAAATCTAATTTAATTAAATATCGATGCCTCGCAAATATATTACGATCGTCGTTTACGAATTAATTCTAAATTAACTCGCTCGTTCGTATTAAAATCCGACTTCAATTTCGTAATGAAATCCAATTCATATTAATATATCCGATATATTAATTTTAGCCCATTCGTATAAATTAAATAGAAAAATCATATTTAACTATTAAATTTATTTTACCGATTAATTCCAAATTAATCGCGCTCTCTCTCTTTAGACGATATTTTATCCCAGATAAAATATCTCCGTAATTAATCCCAGATTAATTTTCTCTCTCATCGAATTAATCCCAGATTAATTAAAGTGCGAGTCATACATCATCGGTGAATCATGGGAAGCGACCCATGAGATCCCCGGATATGTTGGCAGTAAATACGGTCGTCGGACTATCCGAACACGTAAGTACCAAGTACTACGTTTTACCGATTCACAAGACAAGGTTGGCTTCTAGCAAAGCACCATGCCTACCCAATTCTCCGGAAATATCTTACAGGAATGAAGGATCTGTATCAGGCGTAGTATACATCGTATAGTGCATATCGATCTAGTATCGAATGGTCACGTGCTAGGCCTGGGGCTGGAGCTGTGTCTGCCCCGTACGAAGCACATGTCGGATGTTTGGTAACTAGTCTCTATAATCGGATATATATGACCTAGTCATAATATCCCGATGTCCGCGCAGCACTAATACCGTATCCCACGTGACATCATATCCACTATGACTGGAGTGATACTTCCGTCTTGACATCACACCCAATACTCTACGATTCTCAATATACCCAGTATTGGCATACACAGAACTGGTTAAAGCCCTGGACGACCTCAACCAAAGTATATTGATTGTCGTAAGTATTAGCGGTGCAAGTCTCAGGTTAAGACCAAATACACCTACCCTGATGTCAGACTCCCATAGACACACAGTCATACTACCAATGGGATTCCGATGGGGTCTATCCAGAGCGAAGCTGTTTCCCGTACCATCGATGAAACACAACCTCCTATTACACTTGCATGAGTATCCAATACCCAAATATATGAGAAATATGTCGTTGTGCCCTCACAACGCGCACAAGTGCAATACTAGTCTTTTACATATTTATCGATGTCCAATCTCGATAATACTCTGACTAGGGATATTTAATGATTTATCCTACGTGGACTGATACTGTCTCATATCATTCTCCGTCCAGGAACAAATCATAGGGACCTCTCATCATTTATACATCTAAGGTGATCTAATCAAAAATGATAAGAGAGCAATCTCCTTTGTCACATAGTTAATTTGTACAACAACACCATGATCTGTACAAATAGTGACGCTATGGGTCATAATTGTCCAACAAAGACCCTACATGCTTCATCTTAGGAAATTGGCACATGTTATCCCCGACTGTAAATTCCAGCACTTGCCACGAGAATAGAACCAAATGGCAAACGCATTGGCCACCCTAGCTGCAACTTGGGAAAACCCGGAAAAACTGATAATGAGAACCCTTGTGCTAACAACAGCTAGCAGACCCAATTATGAGATAAAGATAATCTTGGAAGTAGAAGTCGACGATGGGAAGCCGTGGTACTACGACATTCTACAGTATCTAGAACGTGGGGAACTCCCAGAAGGAGCCGGTAAGAAAGACAGAATATCCATTCAAAAATTGGCTTCCCAGTATATGAGTTTGAGGGGAGAGTTGTACAAGAGACAAGCCAACGACGTCCAGGTGAAATGTTTAAGAAAAGAATACGCTCATAAGGTGATGGAAGAGGTGCACGCTGGAGTATATTGACTGCACATTAATGGATTGAATTTGTCTCGCAAGATATTGATATAAAGATTTTACTGGTCGACCATGGAAGCTGACTGCGCAAAGCTAGAGAAGCACTATCACGATTGACAGGCAGACGACAATTTGAACCATCTACCGCCTACGGAATTGCACTGATTGTCAGAACCATGGCCTTTCTCAACGTGGGGTATTGACATGATTGAAGAAATCATGCCACATGCATCAAATGGACACCGCTCCATAGTAGTGGCGGTAGACTATTTTTCGAAATGGGTGGAAGCCGAGTCATTCTGTAATGTTACGGCAAAGCAGATGGCCAAGTTCATAGCCCGTAATATAGTATGTCGATACGGAATGCCACATCACATAGTGACAGACAATGGAGTCCAATTTCAGGGAGAAACAAAGGAGATGTTGCAGAAGTACGGGTTATGGCATCACTTTACAAGCCACAGGCTAATGGGGCGGTGGAGGCGGCCAATAAAACCATAAAGAAAATACTCGCTAAGATGACGGAAAGTTATAAAGATTGGGCTGACAAACTTCCGTACGCCCTGTGGGGGTATAGAACTTCGGTGAGAACGAAAACGGGAGCCACACCCTATGCTTTGGTTTACAGGATGGAGGCAGTGTTACCAGTGGAAATAGAGATACAGTAAATTCGGGTACTAGCAGAGGCAGGATTTCCTGAGCAGACAGTTATATCAGAAAAGGTTGGCAAGGGCGTTCAACAAGAATTTGCGTCCCACCAAGATCAGAGAAGGTGATTTAGTGCTCAAGCAGTCGAAGCCACCGATAATGGACCCAGGGGGAAAGTTTAGGCCCAATTGGGAAGGGCCCTACCTAGTCAAGAAGGTGATGGGGAATGGGTCAGTGAGACTGCTAGATTTGGAAGGGAACGAGTTCATTGAGCCCATCAACGTGGACAGGCTGAAACAATACTTTTCATAAAAAAAACAGAGAGAGAGAAATGCTCGTTGGGTTGAAAATCCGCAAAGGACAGCCCAAGCAAAATATAGAGCATGAGTGAGCAAGAAAAATGGTTAATTGTAAAATCTGTGAGGAAAAATTAGCGACAGGGGTATCCTTGCAATGCAGTTCATTATTTCCTACATATGTACTAAAAAGTAATGCAAACGCATTTATTGAAACAAATGTTCAAGATGTTCATAGATTGCATAAATCCCAGATAACCGGGAAAGATTAAAGTCAAGTAATTACAACTCAAGTCTTTTGTTTCTTAGATGCTGGACCAAGGTCATGAGATCTAGGGGAAGGAGCGTTGGGAGGCCCTAGGGCAGCGATGGGCCACGTTCGGCGTTGAGACCATTTGGTCTGGAAATGGTCCAAGAGGCGGCGAGACAGGGGCCCACTTTGGAAAGTGCGCTGTCTATGGACAGTGTGATAAAGAGACCCATATTGTTGAGGAACCATGGTAGGAAGATAGAAAGAGCTGTAGTGTAGGCCGGGAATGGGTACGCAGTGCCCGAGGAAATCCACGGTGACATGACTAAGACGCCACTAAGGACACATCCACGTGATGTTTACAGTAGTAAGGCGCAGCAGCCACACGCGTCATTCCGCATAAGGAAGGTTTTTCTTCATTAAGGCCCGAGCAAGGTGGTGACGAAGGCCATAAGAAATAAATACAAGAGCCGGAGGAGGAACAATAAGTCTTAACTTATGTAGGCACTGTATTTTTGCATGTGAGTCCCTATGATGAGTCTCATTTGGAGACACTACCTTTTAAGTCGAGGAAGTTGTGGGAAACGATCGTCGGAAGGGAATCGGTATTTCGTTAGATTTTTATTCGCTTGTTTAGCTCCAGGCTCACTCGTTGGACCTCCGTTTTAAAGCACATTTAGCCTAAAAACACCGCAAACCATTTAACCTTGGCCCAAACCCACTCACCAAGCCAACACAACACCTAACACACCAAGCCCACCACCAAAGCCAACCCACACGCCCACCACCTTGGCCCACACGCCTAAAGCCCTTAAAATACAACCAAATTAATTAAATCATATACCAAATTAAATAAAAATATTAATTAAATCATATACCAAATTAAATAAAACATTAAATAAAATCATGTCTAATTAAAATCAATCAACAAAATATTATTCCTAATCAAAAATATTGTATTCCTAACTTAACAAATATCATGCATAACAATACAAATTAAATATACTAACTTCCTAATCTAGCCAAGACATGTCTCTCACCAAATAATTGATTTTCCTTGTGTGACACTAATTGGTCTCCTTCCTATTCAAATCCATGCAAATCCTAGCTTGTCACTATAAAAATAACACAAACTTCAACCTTGCTCCTAGCTCTCACACGGAAAAAACACAAAAGCAAAAATAATAAACCCTAAGCGCACAAAGCAACGAACACCACTCACCTTCCAAGCTAAACACAGCAGCCAATAACCACGTAAACCCTAGACCATGTTCTTCTTGCAACAGCGCACAGACCACTCATCCTTTAACCATATTGACACCACAGCTCCTCTCCACGTTCATCGGCCACTGCCAGCCCACTAGCCACATCAAACAGTCAAACCACGCACGTTCACGCCACTAACCAAACTGCCGACTTCAACAAACCAATAGCCACAGCCTTCACGCCAATACTCTCCACGACACCTGCCCCTCACGAAGCCAACTTCACGCACAACTTGCACACACTTCGCACTTAACCCTCAAGCAGCGCACGCTCACGTCCTTCATTCAATCCATACATTGCATCCTACTCATCACCCCTTTTGCCCCACTGAACCCTCACAAAACTCAGCCAAACTGCACCTTTAAACCCCTTAAACAACCGAAAAACAACAGCCCCTAAAAAAACACAAAACAGTGACCTAAAAAATAGCAACAAAACAGCAGTGAAACAGCAACAAAACTCAGTGAAAATAGTATCCCGAACAGCGAAACAGCGAGCTAAAGCGTTAAACCAGTGAACCAGAAAGTTACGGAGATTTGGCCCTTCCGATCACCGTGAAATGCGAGTCCGAGAGTCGACATAAAAGGTTAGACCTGAGGGTACTTTTCACATTCACTTTTATTCATATTTTTACTGTCTATTGAATTTCATTTGCATGATTATTGCGGAATGATGCATGTTGTGGCCCTTGAATAGATAGAAAATGCATGTATTGTGAAATGATGTATGATTATGGCCCTTGAATGAATGAAAAATGTGTCACCTCTCGTGGTATATAGGATGGAAACCCGGACATAAATTTCATAGCCGATTCCGAATGGACAGTAGTATGATCTGTACTCGGGATACAACATCACGTACCACTTGAGTACACAGCACATACTTTATTTTATCTTGATTTGTTTATTGTCGTTATTTATTTGTTTGAGTAATGATAAGGTCAAGTGCATGGGCTCAGTAAGTGCGATTAAAGGTCCTCTATTTCGAGGGGTTAAAATCCTTTACCACGATGCTTCGCCGCGCCGGACGATGTATATTCGTTTCAATGTGAGATGTGTTCAATCGGGTATATGAAGTCCGATATCGTTGTTTCTATTTTTATATGCATTATGATGAGATAAAGCGCATGGGCTTAGTAAGTGCGATTAAAGGTCCTCTATTTTGAGAGGTTAAAATCCTTTACCACGATGCTTTGCCGCGCCGGATAATGTATATTCGATTGGATGTGAGATATGTTCAATCGGATACACGAAGTCCGATATCATTGTCTTTACTTTTTATATATGTATTGTGTTGTTTGCGCATGGGCTTAGTAAGTGTGATTAAAGGTCCTCTATTTTGAGAGGTTAAAATCCTTCACCACGAGGCTTTGCCGCGCCGGATGATGTATATTCGGTTGAATGTGAGATATGTTCAATCGGGTATACGAAGTCCGATATTGTTATCTTTATTTTTATATGCGCTATGATGTGATGCGCATGGGCTTAGTAAGTTGGATCAAAGGTCCTCCATTTTGAGGGGTTAAAGAACCTTTACCATGATACTTCGCCGCGCCTTTCGTTTCGTTATTCGCTTTTTTTCGTATGTCATCTTCTTGCATAATCATGCATCATGTTGCATTGCGCATGGGCTTAGTAAGTCGGATTAAAGGTCCTCTATTTCGAGGGGTTAAAATCCTTTACCACAATGCTTTGCCGCGCCTTTTAGCCCGTTATTATTTATTAGGTGTCATCTATTCATCCGTTCATGTATGTGTCATGTTGTTTACTGCATTTTGGAGGTCACTGCTTTAACCTCATTCGAACGCGTTTCAGAACGCCGCATGAACGCATGTTTTCTGTCTGGCCCCGTTCGAACGCGTTATCAAACACTATACGAACGCAAACCTTCTGTTTACTGTTCGAACGCGTTTACGAACGCTACTCAAACGCGCATGCATTTGTTTCATCAGGACCGGTCCCGTTCGAACGCGTTCTCAAACGCTATACGAACGCGAACCTTCTATTTACCGTTCGAACATGTTTACGAACGCTACACGAACGCGAATACACAGAACTGAGTCATTTTCATCACATGTCATGCATAATTGTTTCTTATGTGATTTCTCTTGTATCATATAACCAATCATACTATTTGAATTCCTGCCTTTATTTATTTGATGTGTTCATGAGATGGTATTCAAGCATGATTAGGGCGTTAGTATGCTACTTGGTTCTTAAGCATGATTTAGCTCATTTAGTTGTTCATTTTCAAGCATGATTAGTCATTTATTTTGCGTTAGGAATTCGCATTATGTTTAGTTTTGTTCTTTATTTTCCGCATTATATAATTGAGGTATGTCATGAGATTATTGTATGATATTGTCGTTATAATGGTTTATTTTATGCATGCGAACTTATGAGTAAAATTGTCCTTGGAAATATGTTGCTTAAGCTTGGTTAGATTATTGCACAAATCATTGTATTACAAGTGGCATAAGTAAGGGACCATTCTGAACCCAACGGTTTGAGGTCTTCCCTTGCGAGGGGTGAGTGCGGCCTTAAATCATTTTCCCGGTTCACACCGGGTGGCGACTCCATTATTCTTCGGTTTAGTCCCCCGCGGGCTACTCCGTACTCCCAACCGGGCCCCAAGCCCGGGACAGCATGCGTCGCCCAACATCTGTGTTCCCACAACTTCTCTTGCAACCAGATCTGAAAAAAAAATCTTTTTAGCACGCCGAGTTGAAAACCTGAAAAGGCAACCCAGGCAAGAAAAAGCAATCCGTTAAGTTGAAAATCTGAAATGACAGCTTAGGCAAAAGATAGGAAGAACCTGCAAAACAATGGGACTCCCAAGAAATCGGCTTACATGATGGTGTTTTATCCTGTCTAAACCATAAAGCGTCTCAGCCAAGATAACAGGGGAGGGATCATGACCACATCGGATTCCCTCAATGATGTGCAATAGACGATAATCGCCTCTCGTACTATCACAACCCACTAAGAGGTATTGGGCCAAGATATAGAATAAGACTACACTTCTCCAAGGACGGGACCCTACCTTCATCCTAGAAGATACACGTAAAATGACCTACAACTCAATGGACGAAGCACAAGCCAGTATCTTTTCTGCATCTTCAGGACAGCAAAGGAAAGCTTCGGAGGCTTCCCGAGGGTATTGACATTGGAAACGCTACATCGCCGGAAAGGTAGTATGAGAAAAATACAAGCCGGGAATGGCAGCAAACTCCTCAGAGAGAGGGCATATTTCAAAATTTGGGAATCGGAAGACATGATTTTCAGTATCCCAAAAGGATGAGGCCGCTTTCAAAAAGGCGTAATCCATCTTGACCCGGTGTAGGTAGCGAAGAGCAGAAAGCTAAGCCAGGTCTGGGGATGACCAGTCTACCACCCCGTGAATAAGGGACATAACGAGATCTTTAGCCATGGGACCAAAGAGAACTGAGCAATCACCAGAGGAGAATTGGCAAAAGGAAACCGTAAGCAGGCCAAGGGGACGACCAAAGATTTTTATAGGCAAAGAGCACCAAAGGCCAAAAGGATTCCAAAGGGGTGAAGAAAACCCTCTAGGGCAAGGAATGCCTAACCAAGGATGCCATCAACCTAATAGGACAGAAACCCCATCTTAGTAGGGAATGCATCCATGCACACATGTCGTATACACATAATTTTTTTTCTTGTGTTCGCAGGTTTTGAAGAAAAAGAAAAAGCGGCGAGGACGAGCAACTATAAAAAAAAGATGAACCTCGGGAATGAGGACGAGCAACTCCAAAGAATGGAGAAGAACTCTAAGAATGGAGAGGAATCTCGGGAATGAGGACGGATCAGGCTTTGAAGAAAAAGAAAAAGCGGCAAGGATGAGTAACTCCAAGAATAGAGAAGAACTCTGAGAATGTAGAGGAGTAAAGGACCCTCGGGAAAGAGGACGAGCAACTCCAAGAATGGATAGGAACCTCATGAATGAGGACGAGCAACTCCAAGAATGAAGAGGACGCTCGGGAATAAGGACGAGCAACTCCAAGAATGGAGAAGAACTCTGAGAATGGAGAGGAATAGAGCAACCTCGGGAATTAGGATGAAGAACTCTGGGATGGAGAGGAACTCTGAGAATGGAGAAAAACCTCGGGAATGAGGATGAGCAAAGTGCCTCGAGAATAAGGACGGATCGGGTAAGTAAACATACATGTATGACTTTGATAAGGTTGTCATACAAAACAAAACAACTATAAAAAGGAGAACAAAGGAAATGGAAGGGGACCAGCCAAAAACAGAAAAAAAAAACAAAACAAAACAAAACAAAACAAAAAAACAAAAAAAGAAAAAATAGCAGCAACGAAAAATTAAAAAAAAAAAAAAAAAAAACCAGCGTAAGCAGAACCCAGCAATCAGAACATGAACCAGCGTGAGATGGGACGTGCAGACCTGAACGTGAGCAGAACCTAGCAATCAAAACGTGAACCAGCGTGAGAAGGGACGTGCATACCTGAATGTGAAGTAGCAGCGTGAAGGAGACCTGGACGCGAAGCCTGTAACATCAGCATGAGAACAACCAGAAACAACAAACCAGCAACCAGAAACAGAAAACCCGCAACCAGAAACAGCCAACCAGCAACCGAACCGAAACCAGCTGCGTGAAGCAGAGAACCAAACCAAACCTTGAAACCAAGCTTCAATCCTTCTGGCGACGGCTTAACGCACTTCCAAGAAAGCAACTTAAAAGGTAAGGCCTGATGGCACCCTTACCATATTTATTTTTATAGTTCTGGACGCTGCATGTCTGGCTGGACGTGAAATACATCCAACCGGGTATATGAAGCCCTACATCAAAAATGGCCAATTTCTGGCCACATTTCTTCCTCGGCATCTTGTTATTTAGTTTTTTTTATCTATTTATTCATTTTTATTGTTATTTTATTATTTCGCCTTTATTTCATTCATGTTTGTTCATGTTGATGATTATACGTATATGCATTGTTATATTATTTCACGTCTATTCTTTATGTCTGTTTACATTGCATTGATGATAATGTGTGTTATTACCCCTTGCGGTATATCGGATGGAAACCCAGACATAAATTTCATAGCTGAATTCGAATGGACGGTAGTGCGGTCTGTACTTGGGATACAACACCACGTGCCACTTAGGAAATACTCATATATGCGTCGACCTCTTTCTTTATATTTTATGCATTTTTTTTACCTCTTTAGTTGTTCATTTTCCATTATGCGTGTGTGATTAATTATCTACATTGCATTATATTTTTCCTCTTCTTTATATTTTACATCATTCATATTAATTTATTTTAATAATTAGTCACCTTATATTATGCATGAGTGATTTAATTATATCTTTGCGTGAGGCCACATTATTTCTATTAATATTTATGGGTGTGCAAATTTGTGTTTATTTAGATTACCTTGCATGAACTACATAAGACTTGGCTATACCATTATGTGAAACCGTACATTATACTGGTATAAGTAAGGGACCATTCTGAACCCAACGGTTTGAGGTCTTCCCTTGCGAGGGGTGAGTGTGGCCTTAAATATTTCCCATTTCACACTGGGTGGCGACTTCTTCATTCTCCGGTTTAGTCCCCCACAGGCTAATCCGTACTTTCTACGGGCTGCGAGCCCAACACTGTCGTGGTCACAGAAGATCATAGGTATAACAGTAAACCCCGCTTCACTCCTACACTTGCTTGCTGAGGAAACTCCGGTTCCTGCGATGATCTTTCTCTTCTTGATTTTCTTCATTCTCTAAGCCCTCAATTGATGCTCATCTTCTTCTTATTTGCTTCTTCTTCTCCTTTCTTCTCTATTTTCTTTATTTTCCTCTCTTCTTCTTCTTCTTTTCTTCTCTTCTTCTCTCATGTTTTTTCTTCTTTTCTCTACCCAATTTCCACTTTTGGAATGAGGGAATAGTGTCCTATTTATAGAGGAAAGGGCTGATTTTTATGATGGATTTGGGTGGTTGAAATTTTGCCACATGTCTCATTTCTAGTCCTTTCTCGAAATTACTGTAGCTATTACGGAAATCACGATTTTTGACCCATTTCGAATTCGATTTTGGAAAAATTCCCAACGTGAAAGTTGTAGCTCTCAGTCTTAGATTTCCGGAAATATAACATTCATAAAAATCGGAGATCGTATGAAAAGGTTACGGCCTGATTACTAAAAATTATTTGAGGTGGAACATAAACTAAGTTTCTCGTCAAAATTTCAAGGAATCTTCTGAATATCCCAAATGCCATTTTATGAGCACGTACTTGCTTGAACATGATTTATATTAAGTATTATGCCTCTGAATTGTAATAGTCATCAGGCTCTGGTACCGTACAAGTCGTCAGATTCACCGAATATTACATGGGTGTATTTTAAAATATTTTTATGTAAAACTATATTCCATTTCGAGTCCATAGGAAAAAATAGGGACCAAACGGGAGTCCGGAAACTCCGAAACTGAGAAAAACAAGTTTTAGTATGAATTAGGTGGGCGTCGCGATGAGAGTGCTTGGGCGTTGCGACCCTACCAAAATGCCGAGAACATGCTGAACGAGAACATCGGCACGTCACGACGTGGAAGTCTGGGCGTCGCAACGCTCCCCTGTTTGAAGCTCGGCGTCGCGACGTAAATTGGTCTGAGTTGCGACGCTGATCAAGGCAGTAAGTGATTTTCAAGTTCAAACCATTACTAAACACTTCCAAATTTCTCCCAATACTTCAAATAAACTTAAAATCCAATTTTAACATCATAACCACCATCAACACATGTTTTACAACTAGCATACATGTATTCTAAATACTTATATGTATTTGTTTGAATCTAATCAAAAACCATTTTAGAATCCCAATTAGAAATGTCTCATGAATAATTCTAGTTCACCTAAAGATGCTCAAGTGAATCTAGAATGGTAGCCATAGCTCTAAACTTTAATTTAGAGTTCCAAACTCTTGTTAATTGTTACATGTCCAACATGAACATCTTTGACCTAATTCATAAGCATATTGTGTTTATACTTCTAAAGTATCCTAATACAAATTGATTAGCCTTATTTCATCATTAAGCTATGTGATTATGCATCTAATACACAAAAGAACATAGCTTAGGAGAAGATCAAACATTACCTAGTAAGCTTGATGCAAGATCCAATCAAGCTCTCCTTTGTTAAAATGGTTGGAGAACCTCCAAGGTGTGCAAGCTTGACTCCAATATACAATCTTGTTTCCAATGATACCGAGCTTCACTTCAAGATCCAATCTTGATTTCTCCTAGATGAAATGTTGTAGAGACCTCACAATCTTCTGTAAACACTTCTCTAACTTAGGCTAGTTTCTTAAGAATTACTTGTGTATAGCTTACTCAAGCTTTTACTTATGCTTATACTTGTAATTAAAACCTTCTTAAAGCTTGCTATTTATAGCAAAACTTAGGCAATTTTTAATCAATAAATGTCTTATCAAACATTAGGTATGCTTAATTAAATTCATCCAAATATTCATAATTAGGTGTGACTAATCCCATTGTCTACCACTTTGATTTAAGTAAATTAAATCAAGACAATTTTTACTTAATGGATTTGTTCAATGTCTACCACTTTGATTTAATCCAACTAAATCAAGATATATAGATTTACACCTATTAATACAAATTTGGAATTACCAAAATATCATCAAATGGTAGAGATATTTACGAATTTATAATTAAGCCTTTTGTGTAATTTTGAATTAATCCAATTAATCAAAATAGGTCAAAGTAAATAATCAATGTTATCCAATAACACTTGATTATCTTGGTTGATAATTATAATATCGAATATTATCTTTTATCAAAATTAACCGGCTACCCAAGCACTTAATGAGTACACTTAATATTGGGACTCTCTAAGTTCAGACACGTTCGTCATATGAGCCTAGCTAATATGTACGCAATTCAGCCAACTCCAAATTCACGAAGAACACGAATGACCTTTCCGAACTATACAAATCGAGGTTATCACATATGTTTAACAATCACTCTGTCGTAGGCTATCCGAGATGTGCGTAGGAAACATAGAATATACCGTCAAGTTTTCGAGGCGCACATCTCATGTCGACATGTCCACGATTCTTCATAACGGATGCGATCAACCATAGGTGATCAACTTTGGCCAAAGCTTTAAGAATCATGACTTTACTATCATTGATACCTAAGCTCCTTATGATACACATACGGGCCAACAGATTCTATCTTGCTTCGCACTTGATTACTGAGTGCATTGGTCCACACCCAATGAACATCTAGAGGCCAGACCATGAAAGGTTTCTGACATACATGGCATCAAAGTGTGGATGATCTCACACAAAATCAATGATATCATATAGTCAAAGGATTACATATGCTACTCGACTTGAGGAGATTCCTATTGATGGTGGTGTGTACTTCCAACTAATAGGAATCACATGTGAGTCATTCAGTATTCGGTCCAACCAATACCCACAAGTCTATACGAGCTTCCAAAGCTCATAGTACATCAGGTTTAAACCATTGGAACTCCAATTCCAACATACGACATGTGCTAGTCTTCTAGGTTATAGGAATTCGACCGTATTCCAAAACCAACGATTAGGAATATATTTATACTTTAAGAATAGTTTACTATAGTAATACTTATCCCAATATCGGACCACCTAGTGTCCAGTATTACTACAAGACTATTCTAAGGTCGATGTCATTCTTAGCATATCTATACATCAATCTAATACGCATAATGACAACACCATTAATAAGGTATGAAATGAAAATGTAGTTCTTTTATTAATAAATAATAAAATATACAATACAGTGTTCGGATTGGCGCTTCAAGCACCAACTCCAACAACACCGATATCCCATAATGTATGTAACTCTTTTATCAATAGCCTCAAGTAAACATCAATATCTTTACCGGAGGAAAGTGGACCCGGTATAAGTAATGACCAGAACATGAGAGAGTCTTTCATACACTTCCACAGTAGTAAGTTATAAGGTAAAATTATCACAGGCCACATGCGGTAAGAGTTATACATTTTCCAAATTGATTAAAATCATCCTATGCGAGGCCTAGCCGAAACAGGATACATATCATCAAAGGTTTTCCACTCATTTGCATCAGCAGGGTGTCTAAGAACACCCTCATCACCAATTATCTTATTATGATACCATCTCATGTCAGATACAGTGTGACGTGCATAAACAATCTTTGTAGTGTATGTGTCAATGGAAAATAACTCAACACCTTATGAGGTACCTTCTTCCCAGTACCACGAATTTTATACTGATTTTCTCCATATAGTGGACAATTCTCAAGGAATTCATACTCTGCAAGAAATAATACATAATCATACTTACAGACGTGTATGGATTCATACCCCAATTCAAAATCACGTAATATTTTTTGCCTCGTAATATGATTTTGGCAATTTTGTGATGGCTAGTAACATCTGTCCAAGTAACTCTAACATCATATCAATGATTTTATTGGTCATTCCATTACTATATTTAATATGAAGTAGCTTGACAAAAAAGTTCAAAGTCGACATACCAGCATCATCAAACGATATCTTTTTAGCTTCTCCAAGTAACTGACTTAGCACTTTTTGTCTATCGTTCTCCTTCGGATGTGATGTTTCTCCACCAAATGTCGAACCCTGCAAGTCATGCAAAGCAGCAATCATATCATCATCATCATCATCATTTTCTTGACGATGCTCGTGATAACTAATACTAGCTTCTGAATGGATAGAGTTGTAATTTTCTCCATGGTAAACCCACATTAAATAGGTCGTTGAAATTCCCGGCATGTATAAGTAATCCATGACTTCTTTCAAATGATTTTTTCTCCTATTCAAATAGTTATTACATAGACAACGCATGCAATCTTCCGCACCAGCAACTCATTTTATTGCTTCCATAAATTCTTCCACCCCTTTACGGTGTTCGATACTCATTCTATTGGGCACACTCATCAAACTTCTATCCATATTTACAAATATATTTACAAATATATAAAAATGATTAATTAATTAAAATTAATGTATGTATAATATATTCACTAATAATCAAACCCTATACATACATACTTATCCAAACTCAAACTATTTATATTAATTATATGCACTGTCAATTAAATAAATAAACTAAATATTAAACTAATTAATTCATAAACTAAAATATTTACCTAATTAAATTCTGAATCCTAATTTTAGGAGACTTACTCAAAAATACATAATGGGTAACAAATTACTACAATAATAGTGATACATATTAGAGAAAATACATATACCTTAATTAGCTAAATTCATAAAGTAAAATATTTACCTAATTAAATTGTAAACCATAATTTTAGGAGATTTATTCAAAAATACATAATGGATAAATAAATTACTACAATAATATTGATACATTAGAGAAAATACATACCTTAATTAGCTAAATTCATAACTTAATATATTTATCTAATTAAATTCTAAACTATAATTTTAGGAGATTTACACAAAAATACATAATGGGTGAATAATTACTATAATAATAGTACTACATTAGAGAAAATACATACATTAATTAGTTTAGTGTTGGATTGTGGTTGAAAATGATGAAAATGTGTATTTTTTTTACGTAGGTATTGCAAACTTGTAGCGTCGCTGGTATCAATAGTGATGCTAAATATCATAATTTCAGCGTCGCTAACAATATTCGATGCTAAAGATTACAACATTTATCATCGTTACCTAACTCTCGACACTAGATATGACGTTTTTAGCATCGAAGTTATGTATCGACGCTAAATATTGTAATCTTTAACGTCGAATGTAGTTAGCAACGTTGAAAATTATGACATTAAGCGTCGCTACTTATATTCGACGCTAAAGGTTGGTATTTAGCATCATACACATTTGCAGAGTAATGAAACACTGAATCTGTATCTCTTAATTAACTCTTATACATGTTTATAAACATTCTTAGTAAACCAAATCTATTTTCATTTCTTGTCTCAATGTCGATTAATTGTCTCATGCCTTTGAATAATAAAATGACTTGCAACTTTAAATTCATGCAACAAATCAATCTAATGATTTCTTTCATTCATTATAATCCAACACCAGTGCAGTAAATCCATTTCTCAATAGAAACAATTTATAATTTTCATCTCTAATAAGCTTGATACAAACCTCCCTCCCTCAAATCCTCTCCCTCTCTCTACACAGAAAAAAAAAAATAATAAAAATATAATAATAATAATAATAATAATCTTTAATGGAGGTTCCCGAAGGAATTTAGGGTTTCGGAATGCACTAAAATAGCTCCCCCAACTAAAGATTTGCAAGACCCAAACCCAATTTTGTTGGCACCCTAACCCCAAAATATTTCCTCTTTTTCGGTAAATTGAGATGACATGATTTGTGTCTCGTGATTTAGATGCTATAATGGGCTTCATTGGCTTTGGTTTTAAATTATAATGTTTTGGGCTTTCAGAATTATTAAGCCATAATTTATATAATTAAATTAAGGGGAACTCAAAGCCCAGCTATTCTAATTTAATAGAAATATAAATGATTCTTTCCATTTAGTCTATCCACCTATACTCAAATAATATCAATTAAATATTTGTCAAAAAAAAAAAAATTTGAAAAAAGCGCAAACTCTATGGGAAAAATGAGAACATTTTTTTTTTTCCATTAAAAATGTAAAAACTAAATATTTCCTAAAATATAAAGTATTCAAAGAAAAAACTATATATTATTGATTTAAAAATTATAAGTTTTAAAATAAGTATCATGATTGATATGTTTCGACGAAAAAATAATAACAAATGACCCTTACATTTATAAGTTATCAATCAATAATTTTCAAACATTTATATCTCCTCATCCGGATTCTAAATCACAATATATAAGATGTTACATATAATTAACATTCATACCTACAACGTTCATCAAGAAACCTCCTTAAATTAGGATTTCTCTAAAGTCAAAATCTATCTCAAAGTTGTTATACCGTAACAATCACAGTCATAGTCATAGTCACAATCACATACACTGTCACATTCACACATACATCTCGATCACAGTTTCAATCATATACATAAATCTTAGTCACATTTCGTTGTTATAATGATAGTTACAAATATTTAATCACATTTTCTTCGTCATAATGTTAGTCACATGTACAATACTCAGTAATATTTCTCAGTTACAATGATAGGTACAAATATTTAATCACGGTTACAATATCAATCACAGTTACAATGTCATTTTACATATTTAAAAATATATTTGAACAAGTCAAATCTCAT
>SKCR01032075.1:0-105000 GCA_019454045.1 Zanthoxylum bungeanum | reverse complement strand
ATATTCTGACATCACTCATCCTTATTTCGGATTGGACCGAGCAAATTTTTTTACTTTGAGGTTATGCTAGGGCACATAACTATATGTTAGGGCGCATAAATATTATGTTTCTTCTGATACATTCAAAAATCCAACTAATTTATTGCAAAAATTAGATCAAAACTATGATCTTGGAGTGTTATTAATGAACAACAAAAAACAAATAAAGATGCTTCACAGTTATCAGACATCATTCCTAAAGAACGACAACGAGTATTACATGTCATGCGTGTACATTTATAGCAAACACCCATTTTTTTAGCTCTTCTCTTTTTAGCATAGGTGTTTCTTCCTAAACCAGACAGATATGACACAAATAAGGGTGAGTGATGTCAGAATATTTCACAACTCTGTTAACTTGCCGTTAAAATAAGGGTGAAATGTCAATTTTTTGATAGTGTAGGGGTGTAATGTGTAGAAAATTTAGTACAGGGGTGCAATGTAAAAAATATTGAGAGTACAGGGGTTGCAATGTGTAGAAAATTTAGTACAGGGGTGCAATGTAAAAAACATTGAGAGTACAGGGGCCTCAATGTAGGTTTTTCCATCTTTATATAAGTGTACTTTTTCTGTACGTATGGATAATTAGCTTATAAAAAAAATCATCATTTTCTAGAGTCAGACCTGTCTAGTTGTCTATCATTTATTGCTTAGATCTTCTTACTTCATATGGGTACTTTTTTTTTTTTTTTTTTATTAAAGGAAATTCTGAATTTTGAAGATATTCAATATTAAATTTACCATTACTAGAGTTTTTTTTTTTTTTCCTTTCTTTTAATTTCAATGCAAATATAAATTTATAACATTTAGAAGTGTTTACAGGAGATTTTGATATTTGTTTTAAGAATATTAAAAAAATCCATACAATCTAAGCACGTATAGTAAGCTTTTAAAACGCAATCAAATTAACCAATTATAGCTGATACTCAAATTTTTTATCCCTCCTAAAATTATTAATTTCTGTTTAAAAACATAAAGTCAGCAATGGACGTACATATTACTGTTTCAGTTTCTTCTTCTTCTTCTTCTAGACTTGTACTCTAGGGTTTTGTTTCACATTTTCTCTTTTTACTCCAAACAAAAATGTCGTTTGTTCATTATCTCATTTTTTGTTTATATTTTATTCTCTTTACTTGTGACTTAGGAACAACAAATGCAAAATCATATTTCTTAAATGGGAAAAAAGCATCTTCTTGCCAAATTGTTGTTTCCCATTCAGGCCATGGAAATTTTTCAAGCATTCAATCAGCAATTGATCACATTCCATCAAATAATAAGAATTGGGTTTGCATCTTCATCAAGGCTGGCATCTATAGGTATCAAAACACATTACTTTTTTAATTTTTATTTCTTGTAAGTTTATCACCTATCTATGTCTCTTTTTTTTTTTCTTTCTTTTTTTTCTATTTATTAAGATTGTTTATCGAAGGATAAGGCTCGTTATGTCCCCAAATCTGATGTGACTTTGTTAAATTTATTTATTATTATTATTTTTTTGTAAATGTTTGTAAACATTTTAAGCACATATATATTTGAATGTGTATTTAAATATATAAGTATATATAAATGCTCAAGTATATAGGGAGAAGGTGAAAATTCCATATGAGAAGCCATTCATAATCCTTAAAGGAGAGGGAAAGAGAAAGACTCAGATTATTTGGGATGACCATGACTCACTTGCAGCAAGCCCTACTTTTGCTACTTTAGCTGATAATATTGTTGTCAAAAGCATGAGTTTTGTGGTAAGTTATTTTTTTTTAAAATAATTTTATCAATCTAATTGTTGTAACATTGATGTTGTTTGTGGTAACTAACATAATTATATACATATTTTTATCAGAATTCATATAACAGTCTAAATAGTAACAATAAGAACCCGAGGATGCCGGCGGTAGCGGCCATGGTGGCCGGAGACAAGAGTGCATTCTACCGGTGTCGGTTTAGCAGTGTGCAAGACACTCTCTGGGATGATCAAGGCCGTCATTACTTTGATCATTGTACAATTGATGGTGCAGTTGATTTTATCTTTGGTGGTGGCCAGTCTATATATGAGGTACAATATTCTTCACTTATTGCATGGTTGTGACAATTTATTGTTACAAATTTCTATTACATTATCTTATACATTTTACATTTTGGGTATTGTCAGGACATTATTATATGTATCAATATTGTAATAAAGAGACTAAAGGGAAATTTTTTTAATTTTTTAAAGTTTATTTCGGGTAATTTTTTAAAAGAGGGATTTAAGGGGATTAGGGATTGTGAATCTCTCTCCAGCCAAATAAGACCGACGTCTTTTTGACCCATAGTGACATTGGGTTGAAGAAATTGCTTTTTTTGTCATTATAATTTTAAACTTTTTTTGTCATTATAATTTTAAAATCAAACGTTGACTAAATAAATTTGTAATAAAATACCGTATACATTTTTATCCTAACTACATCATATCATATTATACTTTCATATTTTCAACCGTAACTCTTTTCATTAATTAATTTTGATTATTTTTTGACCCACAAAGATAGTTTATAATTTATTTATTCATTTTATTATAAATACCAGGCACACTAATCCATCCCACCAAATTAGACATATTTTGTGAATTTGAATCCTTCACAGTTCTGTCAGTTCACATCTTTCTTCAAATGTGTGAGGCGAACCAACTCAACTATTGATTGGGAAACATGATACACATTTTTAACTTATTAGTGTCACATCATATTATAAATGTACAGTTTCAGCCCGTGTACACAAATCTCTTATTGGCTTAATTTTGATTTTTTTGACCATTGAGATACTAGAAGGTATTGCCTTTATTTTATGCTTAATATTCAATCAATACTGATAATATTTACCAATTAAACGGCATACACAATGGAAGAAATTGCTTTCTATACTGCACAGACACTTTCTCATCATAATTTTGAAAATAAACGTTTAATTCTCACTCAAAAAATAAGTATATAAACCCAAAACATATAAAATGTTGTGCCTGTACATTCTAAACCTACAATCATATCTAGAATCATATCATATTGTACAAGCACATTTTCAACCATAAATCGCCCATTTTTTGTTACATATGCATCTCATATAAAATATGCTTGTTGATTTAATTTATTTGCATGTAGAATTGTGTGATACATGTGGTTGGATCAGCAATAGAACCTGGGCTTAAAGGTTTCATAACAGCACAGGGGAGAACAAACCCTAATGACGCAAATGGGTTTGTGTTCAAAGGAGGGATTGTGTTAGGAACAGGCTCAGCTTTCTTAGGAAGGCCATGGAGAGACTATGCTAGGGTTTTATTCTACAGTGTCAATCTCACTAATGTTGTGGATCCTAAAGGCTGGGAAGCTTGGAATTCTTTGGGCCATGAGTAAGTTTCATTATCGTCTATTGATCACCCGATATACTAGGATTCAATAATGAGCTGAGTTTGTACTTAACATTAAATCGATTGTCAGGATTTATCTAATGTGGATCTCACATGGATCCCACTTATTTTTTTACTATTGATTCAGTGCTCAGTACAAACTCAGTTCAGTATTGGATCCTAATTGCAATACAAGTCTCTCACCAATTACGACATGATCATCCACCAAAGATTGTTTTTTTTTTTTTTTCATATAACGATTTTGAGTTTAATAATGAACAGGAACCATTTAACATTTGTAGAGCATGGGTGTTATGGAGGTGGAGCTGACACTTCCCATAGAGTGCACTGGGAAAAGAAACTGAGCTCGGCCCAGCTCATCCAGTTGACTGGTATCTCTTTCATTGATAGAGAAGGATGGCTTCAGAGGCAGCCACGTTAACTTAAGTTTAATACTCCAAAACATTTAAAGATAATTTTGTTTTTGTTTTTTGGCTATGCTAATTGTAAAAAAGAACCACTGTTATATATTTAAGTGTTATGTCCATTTAATTAATTGAATGGGCTTGACTTGATATTGGGCTTATATTTAAGCTCCTTTATATAAATAATGTCGAAGGATGGACAAATGGACCTTGGGTGTTGGGGTCTTTGAGTATTTGGGCTTTCAAATTATAATATATGTTTTAATATTTCTAAATTAATTTTTATTTTTAATAAATGATCGTTATTGTTTTTATTTTTAAATAAAAAATGCTTATAATATTTAAAGTGAAAAGGTGCTATAATTCATAAAAGATTCAGTTTAATATTTAATTTAAATTAAATATTAAGAGTTACAACCTTTTGTAAAGACAACTGAAAATGTATCTGATCCCTATAAAAAGAGATATGTATTTGTCACATCCCAATTTCCCAAGACGTGATCGGCATGAGAATGCGTTGCGATCTCCCTAAGCCTCATGACGTGTACATGTGTGATGTGTAATGACATGTTCTTGACTTGTGTTTATACTATATTCACATGCAACTGAGCTTTCTATACATGTATGACTGACATACGATGCGCATGAACTATTCGAAACATACAAGATATAACATGATTTACATATAAAAATATCGGCCACATGGTCAAACATGATAAATGCATATACATGTGGACCCTTGAAACGTGTTCCAATGACTGCAGTTGGTGTACATCTTCTCAAAAACTCATCATCTGCATGCGTGCAACACATGAAATGAAAGTGGAAAGAGTAAGTCGAACGAACGACTTAGTGAGTGGAAACTACAAATGAAACATATAATAACTTATCGTTACACATGAGTTTACTTCAAACCTGATTCATGAAGTATAAGTAAATCGAGAAACTTGAGCTGTAAGTCATATATATGCCATAAACTACAACGTGAATTGTAAATCATATACATGAAAACTGAAAAAGAACCTGTCATGACCCAATAACATGATGTGAACTAAATACAGTAAACATGTCTATAAGCTGTTAACATGACAACATGATTTCAAGCAATAAACATGGCTTAAACTATATACATGACAACATGAACGAAGTTTGTAAAACATAACTTAAACACTGTAATGTGGTAACATGAATTGAAAATGTTAACTTGAACTGAAAACTGTATCATGAACTAAAAACATATATGTAAATTGTAAACATGAAAATATGGTTGTAAATTGTAGAACGTAATCATGAGCTAAAAATTAAATTATAAACTGAAAGCATAAACATGAGTTTGAAATCTGAATCATGAAATTGAAAACACGAGCATGGATTGAAAACGTAATATGAACTGAAATTATGAGCATGATCTGAAATTTGTAAATATGCATGTAAACTTATTTTCATGAAATATCTCACCAGTATCATAGCCTGTGGGCGTGAAACCTACTTAACGAGACATGAAACCGTGTAAGTAGGGAAACATGAACATGGAATTGTTAGGGTTGGTGCTTAGAGCGTTAATTTTCTTATGTATTTCCCTGTAAATACTTATATAATATTTTATTATGAATAAAATAAATAGTTTCTATTATATAACATCTCTTTATATATGGTAAAGACGTAATTGACCTTAGAATGATTAGTTATGTTACTGTTGCAAAAGCGTAGCAACTGACATTGAGTTGTATCATGACGTTGTCATTCTTAGAGTGTTCCTGGTCAAGATTTACACTACTTGGTTAGTAAATTAAACCCGTTGAGACTGGTACATGTCGTATATTGAAATCTTGGATTCCAATGGTTTCTCAAAGATCCATGAGTCTTGGAGACTCGAATAGACGTGTAGGTGTTTATAGCGGATAAATATTGAACGACTCACCAAAGATTCTTAATGTATGGTACACCAACATCAATAAGAATCTTATCGGGTTGAGTGAGCATAATGATTCTTTGACTTGAGATACCACTGTGGATATATGAGTTATCCTCCACACTTTGATGGCAGTCACGTCACCGATCTATTTAGATCAGACCTCCGCCTGTTCGTTGGGTGTGGACTGATGCTCATGATATCATGTGTGTCTCAAGAAAGGATCTGTCAGTTCTGTGTACAGAGCATATGTGTACAGAGCATACGTATTTATGTTCGATTCATGAATACAAACAATGTTTTTTTTTTCCATAATATTACTTATTTAATAGTAGCACCTCTTGTCTTTTATATACATATTCGATCTAATTACGATTAGATATCTAATTATGATTAGATAGAAACTAAATCTGATTTACTGATATGTGTATATTAGACAAATACCCTAGGATTTACAATGTAGTGTACAGTTACAATGTAGTTTGTCATTGATATTGAGAAGCGTCACTATAAGTTGTATATCCTTAAATAAAGTTCATGGTCAAGATTTACTAAGACGGATAGGTTAGTAAAATCTGCTGAGACCAGTACATGTCATATATCGTGACTTGGTCCGATGGTTTATCCCAATAAACCATGAGTCTCATGAGACTCGTATAAACATGTAGGTGTTTATTTGATAAACATTGAACGACTCACTGAAGATTTCCTAATAGATGGTACACCAACGTCAATATGAATCTTCTCGAGTTGAGCGAGCATAGTGGTCATTCGACTTGAGATACCACAGTGAATATATGAGTTATCTACCACACTTTAATGGCAGTCACGTCACCGATCTATTTAGATCAGACCTCCGCTTGTTCGTTGGGTGTGGACTGATGCTCATGATATCCAGTGCGTATCAAGATAGAATCCGTCAGTCCTGTGTACAAGGCATAGATATCCTACACGTGTTTGCAATCTAGTAAATCCATGGCTGTGATATAACTTCGGATACGAGTTCCGAGTGTTATTTAAATATCATAAATTTGAAATTCGACTATATTATACCATAAGATTTTGACGTTCTTATTTATATCCCAAGTATAATATGGATAGCCTGTGACAGAGGGATTATACGTATGCAATGACCTCGACTTGCATAGTTTAGCGAGATTATCCATGGTCGTCATAATTCATGAGTGGGTGAATTATGGACACGAAATTGGATTTCGTGACGGATAAACATAAACTTAGAGAGTCCCACAATATGAAGTGTACTTGTTGAGCACTTGGGCAACACATTATGAATAATACAGATTATTCATAATACTTCACCAGATTAAATGAGTTAATTCGAATCATTTAAACGGTTAAACGAAAACACATGCTTTAGGGAATTTTGGTCATTTAATAATTAATGTGTATTTGTATTTGATACAAAATTTGATTTGATACATATGAATTAATTATCAAATGAGACTTTGACACATGCCATTAATATATGTATTTGTTATTTAATGTAAATAAAAATACATATATAATAATAATTAAATTAATTAATTATTTAGATATTTAAATGTTAAATATTTGAATAATTAAATGATATTCTTTTTCATAATTGTTATGAAAATTATTTAATTATTATTGGTTACATGTGGTATTTTTAATTAAGCTTAATGTTTGCAAATTTGATTTGCTAACATAAAACTTGATTTTATTTAATTAAATTAAATAGGAAAATTGACCAAATTACCCCTAAAAGTCGGTCAAGCCTTATTTTTTAAGTTAAGAAAATTTTATTTTCTCTTTCATTCAAGCTTCAATGGCTGAAACCCTTCTTCCAAAAATACTCTCAAATTTGCTTGATGATTCAAGAAGGAAAAGTGAAGAAAATCAAGAAAAAGCCTAAGGAATTAAGAGAATTAAAGGTAATTCTTTATTTCCCTAAGCTTAGAAAGCATGTTTATTGTTCTTGAGCATCTAGAGAGATTCTAGGGTTTCTTCTTTTCTTAGAATTTGGGTGTTTTTGATTTGGAAGATGGATTAGAAGGCTTGATGCATGTGTGAAGTAGAATTGAATGATATTATTGTAATATTTGTTCAATTTGATCATTTAATGATATGTTTCCATTCTAGAGTGTTATGACCACTCTTGTAATGCCTAGAATTGTTCTTGGGTGCTTCATTGGTGGTGGCTTGGATTGGTATTGTGATTAATGTTAAGAAAATTGGATTAAAGCATGAAATATTGATATTTTTACCTTCTGGATCAGATCTGAAAAAAATGTTTTTATGGTGATGAAAATTATGTCATATAAATATATTGGATATGTTTTGGGTGTTAGAACAATTGCCGGAAACTGTTTCGGAGTTGAAATATGAGAAAATTATGAAAAATGATGTTACCGGGTGACGGCTGCCCAAGTACTATTGGAGCTGACTTGGGCAGCCCCCATGTGCATTGGGTAGTCGGTTCGGTCGAAAATGCATTTTATGCCATTTTATGGAAAAATATTTTCGTAAAAGTTTCGCGATGTTTCTTAACTATTTATGTCGTTATTTGATATCGAATAAATATGTTTAGGTATGAATGAATTATTCATATTGGATATTGAATAATTTAATCAGTAATTTAAAAAGTTTTAAAATTACGATTTCACCCGAACCACGAGCTTCCGCTGCGTCTGCGCAAAAACCCCAACAAAAATGGTATCAGAACAGGTTTGATCCTTCATCCATTACATTAGTCATGCTTGATATATGATATATAATCTAATTTTGATGTTTTCACATGTATGTAATTTAGATATTTCTTGACTTTTCGGTTCTACGCTAACGGGAAACGTAACAAAAATTTAATGGTTAAGTTAAGTTATGTTTTCTAAGGTAGAATTGAACTATTTAGAAATTGATTTAGATTTAACTCTATATTTGATGTAGAGCAAAGCTTTCTTGAGGAATATCCCCGCTTAAATAAGGCAGTAAAGTGACATGTATTGGACGCATGTTTATTGGTCCGTCTTGTCAATACGGTTTATGGGTATCTTTCTATGGTTGCATCCGAGAAAGTGCCAAAGCAGTGAGGGTGTAGTTGATAGAATTTTATCTATGCGGATGTATGTTTGATACTAGACAAATTCAAGTGAAAGTGGAAATCTTGAACGTGCCAAAACTGTCAGGACTACATCGGTAGCTTGAGTTTGTCATTGGCAAGTGAAGCCTTGATACGCCTCATTGTGAACGTGCCAAAGCTGTCATAACGATAAACGGTCAGGACCAAAACTAAAAGTCACAGTGAGTGTGATTGACAATGAGTTGTCTACCTAATGAATATACGTAGGCGAGATCGTGCTAAAGCTGTGAGTCAAAATATATTCATGGGGTCCACTTCTCACTATGGAATTCGATTTAATTATTGAATTCATGTTTTCCGTTGGGGATTACGATATTACGTAAAGTAGTGAGAGACACTGTTGGGTTAAAAATCCATAACTAAAGCAGTGTGTAATATTATGGAAATTACCGCTTGTGTGTTTTCCTTATTCTATATTGTTGATAGAATTTAAACTTATTATCCACTACATGCATATTATTTGAATATGTTTTCTCACTTCACTTATGGTTGTGAATTTCTAGAATAGGTTCTAGAATGCTAGTAGACTTGGATATTGTTAGATTAGTCAAAACCATCAGGAACTGTTGTTCCGATTTTCTTAAAAATTCAGATGGTAATCTAAATATATATCTGTTTCAGGATATAATTGTCTAGAGAGAATAGTTTCTTGTGCAGTTAGAATTGACGTGAATTAGTTCATGTCTCGAGATTCTTGACTGGCATTAAGAAAACTCCATTAGGTATTTATTTATCTTATAATGACGTTTCTTGGCTTTAGTGACTTTTAGAAGTCACGTGTTTGACACAGTTTGCTAATCAATTATTTGCAATTGTTGTGAATAATTGAAGGTAAATTATAGAGCTTAAGAAATGAGATATGTATAGTTGTGTGTTGAGAATATCGATTCTCAAAATACGACAACTATAAGTATTGGATACCAAATCTCCCGTCTAGTTATTTAAAATATTGTTTAATGATTGTTTTTGATATTTGATATCAGAACTTGCGACTATTAGATAGTTACTTGTTATGTATAAACAATTGTTAAATATTTTAATATGACTAGTAGTGTCATTGATGAAGAGATAAACATTAAGAAAAATATTCGGTTAACTAAATAACTTAGAACAGTGTTTTATGAGATTTTATCACATAAACATTAGATGCTTATTCCGTATGGTAAATGATGGTCTGATACAAGATCACACCATATATCCTTATCCATTTAATGAATATTGTATTCATGATGTGATTAAATCTCATTTAACCAATGATCGTCATTTGACCACAGATTTATTAAACTAATACATTGGATGTATGTAGTTTAATGAATTATAAATTACCTTGGATATTTTTCTTTACTTCGTAACTTAGTTAATGAGTTGTCATGACTTAGTTACGTGCTCCTAAAACAATATATATTGAAAGTCTTAAATGGTTCGAGAACTTTCAATATGTTTATGATGAAACTCGAATAAAATATTTTGAATAGTTCAAAGATATTCTATTTGAAGTGTTGAAAACTATATTTTAAAATTCATCGTGAGTCTTTGACTTGTTCAAGGATGTTTGATATGATCAAACATATGAATTTATGGCAATTAGTTCTAATTTTATTTAATGAATGTGATTCTTACTCAATAATATTCTTCTACGATCCCATCGTGATGGAATTAGTCAGTGGGAGAAATCAAATCTTATATGATTTGATTCGTTTGATATTGAATGTTACCGAATTAGTTTCAATACTCTTGGGGATATGCTCCAATAACAATAATTCATCTTTTTAATTAAGGTTCCATTAGTTTCTACAGTTACGTATATGATATATATAAGTAGAAAATTCGAATCTTAAAGGGTTTAAGATTTGAATCTTTCTTTTGTATAATGATTATATAATTGAAAGTACTTGCGCCTCAGAGGTACAAGTAAAAGTTTATCATTTATTCTATTTAATAGAATATTGTATTCTATTTGATAGAATATCTTTTCTACGATCCCGAGTAATAAAATTATTTTATTACTTGGTAAGTAACATCAGATGTTAATGATTGTAGAAAAGACTTGACTTATTGAAGTCAAATGTGAGAGTGATAAACTATAAATGGAACTACATAATTAATAAGATGAAATGACCTTTAGAAAGCTTCCATATAAGTCCAATAGGATGTCAGAATCATTAGCGCAGTATTTGATACTTAATGGTTCTGCTGTTTTCTTATCGAAGAAAATTATCCTATAACTTATAGTGGAAGCGATATTTGATATTGATTTCAGAAGTTAGAATTGAACCATAGATCTAAGATTGTTCATAGCTTACTACGATCAAGTTTTGAACTTGATTGAGCTTTCGTTATGAATCGTTCATAAAATGTGCAAATTATTTGCGCAGTAAAAGCAAAGTGAGCCTATTAAAGGTTAAACCTTTATCTATGACAGTGAGAAAAGTTATACTCAAGTAATCTATTGTAGATTCTGAGAAAACTTGTCTCTAGTCATACTAATTGAAAAATTAAGGATCTGTTGGTTAATTTTGATATTAAACTATGTATTTTGGGTAAAGTATACAAAGTGGCATTCCTGGTTTCTTCGAATGAGAGATTCATTGTGGTTTCTTTGTTTGAAGAGTTCATTCTAGAATGGCCCTAGAGTTTGTATTCTGCTAAGATCACAGTTTGATATACTAGCTTATAGAGCTTATTGTAGACTCAGATAAGCTTTCTGGAAATCTGTGTTTTCTAATTTTGATAACAGTTAGATTGTCTGATTTTATCAAAGCATAAAGAATACACATATGATAGCAGGGTCAGTGGGAGTGTTCAAATTTCTTTCTAGTGTTATATATCCTAATGACATTATCATTATTAATGTAATAATAAGATGTTTATAAGGTAAAAGGTTTACCTAAGTCTTCTTTTATCTATGAAAGCAGTGGAAGTAGTCTCTGTTATATTTGATATAAAATTTCATATATGATATAAAACCAAGAAATTTGTGAGATACTCTCATTAGTCATGCATTAGATGTAATCTAATAAAGGACACAACAAGACTATCTTTGTGACAGTTAGTATAACTGTTTGACAATTAGTGTGTCTCTTGTATATAGTATTTATCTTTTGTAAATGATGACAATTAGTGTGTCTCTTATATATAATATTTATCTTTTGTAAATGATGATTCCTTAGTCGAAAGAGAAATTGATAAGAATGTCTAATCAATCTTATGCATTATATGATGATGGCATAATGAATACTATATTATGTACAATTAAAGATATCAATTTAATTGTAATTGTTACGAGTTATTTTGATATGTTGTAGACCATATGATGTGTCTTGAAACATGTTCTTTGTTATCTTTGATATTTTAAGAACAAGATTATTATTCATGGAGAATATAATCCGCAACCATTAGGGTCAAATTAGTTTTGACTCTAATTATGACGTTAGATGGTCCACGTCATATAAAGTCCGAAAAGATGCAGTTGGAGTGTCACCGTTGATTCTACTGTATCAGTAGAATTAGTTGTAACTTATGAAGTATTGACTTATGAAGTTGCATATTGACCTTATAGATTAGAAGTTTTAATATTAGTATTGTGTTTGCGGTTGTCTACATAGTATTTTATATTTTATCTCTAAATACATGGACAACTTAATAGCTATAGCACAATATTGATATCGCATCTGAGTCATATAGATGTAGAACTTGGGTTCTACAAAATATGAATGATGATGGTTAAGGGAAACGATTGGGTTTGTTGGACAAACTCAATTTGTTATTGCGAGCTTACTTGTTGTTGCCTACCTTTTGAGTGTTAGGTGAGCTCTTGAGGGCCATGAGTATGTGATACACATTTAGATGTGTATATGATACCGTGGATTGGCACTAGAGCAAGTAGGAGAAATTTTTAGGGTTAATGCTCGGAGTGCCAATCCGGATCATATTTATGTCCGATTCATGAATACAAACAATACATTTTTCCATAATATTACTTATTTAATGGTAGCACCTCTTGTCTTTTATATACATATTCGATCTAATTATGATTAGATATCTAATTATGATTAGATTGAAACCCTAGGATTTACAATGTAGTGCGCAGTTACAACATAGTTTGTAATTGACATTGGGAAGTGTCACTATAAGTTGTATATCCTTAAATAAAGTTCCTGGTCAAGATTTACTAACACGGGGCGGTTAGTAAAATCCGTTGAGACCAGTATATCTCGTATATCATGACTTGGTCTGATGGTTTATCCCAATGAACCATTAGTCTCGGGAGACTCGTATAGACATGTAGGTGTTTATTTGATAAACACTGAACGACTCACAGAATATTTCCTAATAGATAGTACACCAACGTCAATAGGAATTTTCTCGAGTTGAGCGAGCATAATGGTCCTTCGACTTGAGATACCACAGTGGATATATGAGTTATCCTCCACACTTTGATGTCAGTCACGTCATCGATCTATTTAGATCAGACCTCCGCATGTTCGTTGGGTGTGGACTGATGCTCATGATATCTAGTGCGTATCAAGATAGAATCCGTCAGTCCTGTGTACAAGGCATATATATCTTACACGTGTTTGCAATCTAGTAAATCCATGGCCGTTGTATAACTTCGGAAGCGAGTTCCGAGTGTTATTTAAAGATTGTAAATTTGATAGTCGACTATATTATACCATAAGGTTTTGACGTTCTTATCTATATCTTAGGTATAATATGGATAGCCTGTGACGGAGGGATTATACGTATGCAATTACCTCGCTTGCATAGTTTAGCGAGATTATCCGTGGTCGTCATAATTCATGAGTGGGTGAATTATGGACACGAAATTGGATTTCGTGACGGATAAACCTAAACTTAGAGAGTCCCACAATATGAAGTGTACTCGTTGAGCACTTGGCAACGCTTTATGAATAATACAAATTATTCATAATACTTTACCAGATTAAATGAGTTAATTCGAATCGTTTAAACGGTTAAACGAAAACACATGCTTTAGGGAATTTTGGTCAATTAATAATTAATGTGTATTTGTATTTGATATAAAATTTGATTTGATACATATTAATTAATTGTCAAATGAGACTTTGACACATGCCATTAATATATGTATTTGTTATTTAATGTAAATAAAAATACATATATAATAATAATTAAATTAATTAATTATTTAGATATTTAAATGTTATATATTTGAATAATTAAATGATATTCTTTTTCATAATTGTTATGAAATTTGTTTAATTATTATTGGTTACATGTGGCATTTTTTAATTAAGCTTAAGGTGTGCAAATTTGATTTGCTAACATAAAGCTTAATTTTATTTAATTAAATTAAATAGGAAAATTGACCAAATTACCCCTAAAAGTCGGTCAAGCCTTATTTTTTAAGTTAGAAAATTTTATTTTCTCTTTCATTCAAGCTTCCATGGCCGAAACCCTTCTTCCAAAAATACTCTCAAATTTGCTTGATGATTCAAGAAGGAAAAGTGAAGAAAATCAAGAAAAAGCCCAAGGAATTAAGAGAATTAAAGGTAATTCTTTATATCCCTAAGCTTAGAAAGTATATTTCTTGTTCTTGAGCATCTAGAGAGATTCTAGGGTTTCTTCTTTTTCTTAGAATTTGGATGTTTTTGATTTGGAAGATGGATTAGAAGGCTTGATGCATGTGTGAAGTATAATTAAATGATATTATTGTAATATTTGTTCAATTTGATCATTTGATGATATGTTGCCATTCTAGAGTGTTATGACCACTCTTATAATGCCTAGAATTGTTCTTGGGTGCTTCATTGGTGGTGGCTTGGATTGGTGTTGTGATTAATGTGATTAATGTTAAGAAAATTGGATTAAAGCATGAAATATTGATATTTTTGCCTTCTGGATCAGATCTGAAAAAAATTATTTTTATGGTGATGAAAATTATGTCATATAAATGTATTGGATGTGTTTTGGGTGTTGGAACAATTGCCGGAAACTGTTTCAGAGAATATGCGAAAACTGTGAAAAACGGTGTTATCGGGTGACTTTTGAGCCAACAGGGTGACGATTGTCCAAACAATGAATTGGTCACTGTTCGAGCAGCCCATGAACTGCCCAAATACTATTGGAGCTGGCCTGGGCAGCCCCTATGTTCATTGGGTAGTCGGTTCGGTCAAAAATGTGTTTTATGCCATTTTGCAGAAAAACATTTTCGTAAAAGTTTCGCGATATTTCTTAACTATTTATGTCATTATTTGATATCGAATAAATATGTTTAGGTGAAATATGAATGAATTATTCATATTGGATATTGAATAGTTTATTCGTTAATTTAAAAAGTTTTAAAATTATGATTTCACCCGAACCACGAGCTTCCGCTGCGCCCGCGCCAAAACCCCAACACACTGTAGAAATTAGTTCTAAGTGTATTTAAGAGATTTCTAATAGAAACATCGACATGATTATATCCATAGAGATTTGACGTTTATATCTATATCTCTGGAATAATCCAGATACATGTGATGGAAGGATTATACGTAAGCAATGACCTCGACCTGTATGGTTCATAGAGTTTATCTTTGTTCGTCATAATTTACGGGTAGTTAGATTATGGATACGAAATTGCATTTCGTTACGGATATGCCTGAACCTAGAGAGTCTCACTAATGAAATATACTCGTAGAGCACTAGGGCAACTTTTTTAAATAATACTTATTATTTATAAGTCGTTTAACGGTTAAATGAAAATACATGCAGTTGGGATCTTTTGGTCATTTACTAATTGATGTGTATTTGTATTTAATATTTGATTTGATTAAATATACATTAATTAAATGTCAAATTATGATTTTTGACATATATCATTAATATATGTATTTTGATTTTTTAATATAAATATAATACATATATTTATGATATTTGTATTTAATTATTTAATTATTTAAATATGAAATGGTTAAATTAATTAAATTGTAAATATCTTTTTGCCATGATTAAAGTTAGCAAATGGCCTTATATGATTTGTAACACTTGTTGGTTTTCATTAAATGCTTTAATGATCAAATACCAAAAGTTTAGTAATCATTTTCCATTTAATTAATTGAAGCAAAATGAAAAATATCAAGATATTATTTTTCTCTCTAGTTTCGGCCAAGATGAGAAAATACATATGGGTTTTGTTTCATTTTTGTTTCATAAGTTCAAGTCATCAAAATTAATTACAAAAGAGGGTTGAGCGCAAAGTTGAAGAAGAAAAGGAAAAACTTAAGCAAAATTTGAAGACTTGTATGTATTTCTCAACACACTTCAACTTAGAAATTGTTTCTTTTATTCTTGGCTTCAACTTGTATTCCTAGGATGATGTCTCTACTCTTTTAGTTTTAATTAAATGGTTGGGAACTTGTTTGAAAGATGTTTGCATGTATGATTAACAAAGTAAGCTTGAAATGAGTTTATAAGCTTTCTTTTGATTATTTGATAATCAAATTACCATTGTAGAGTTGTTAGACCACTCATTGATGACCTAGACTTGTTCTATTGTTGTTTCAAAGTGGTGAGACTTGTTTGGTGTGATGAAGATTGAATTAAAGTGTTGAATTTGTTGAATTTGTTTAATTTGAAGAATTTGTAAAATTATGGTTCTTAACCCTTTCCAAATTTGTGGCTTTTCATATATGTGTTGTATAATGATGTTTCTATGATGTATATTAAATTTGGTGATGATTGGATTTCGTCTTGACTTATTTTGAACAAGATTGGACCAAAATGTAAATCTTGAAAAATAAAGGGACCTCTCGGCAATTGTAAAGAAATTGTGAATTTTTGTTGCAATTTATATTTTGATGTATTAGACATGTATAAATCATTTTGGGATTGATTTGGAATCACTTAAAATTAGATTTGACAATTTAAGGACCAAAATGAACAAAATACTAGGGGTGGCAAAACGAATCAGCGAATCGAATTTGTATCAAATCCTAAACGAATCGAATCAAAATATGATGGATTCGTATTCGATTCGTTTATTAAACGAATCCTAATATCTGGATTCGTATTCGATTCATTTATTAAACGAATCGAATATGAATATTCGTTTATTCGTTTAGTCAATGATATTATTTAATAAAATAATTTCACACTTGATTTAAATTAATTCTTCATAAAATATATACATATGAAATATGTAATTAATATATTTACCAAAAATACATCACCAAATATCGAAAATATTACATTTTCTATGATAATTCGCTATAATTTCTCGAATTTTAATTGAAAATTAACAAGAATTAATAAATAAAAATAATAAAACGAATTCTAAATGAATAAACGAATCAATGAGCTTAAATTCGTATTCGATTCGTTTAATAAACGAATCGAATCGAATTGACCCATTTATTAAACGAATCCATTTTTTTCAAACCATATTCACTTTAAAACGAATCGAATCGAACGAATAAACGAATTCTGACCCAAATTACCACCCCTACAAAATACAAACTTTGAGGGATCATTCGGCAATTATGAAGAAAGCTGATTTCTGGGTAAAAAATTTAGTTTTTGAGTATTGAGTGATTAGAATAAATATGTTTATTTTAATTACCCGAGAAAAATTATTGAAATTGGAAATTTTTGATTTTCCGCGTTCTGCTGCGTTTACCCGGATTTTCCCATAAAAACCCCAACAAAATGGTATCGTAGCGAGTCTGATTCTTAACACTCGATATGATTATGCCTTTAAATTCTATGTTTAATTTAATCTTTACTTCATGGATGAATGTGTTTATTTAATTTGATTAAATAAAGTAAAAACATCTTTTACAGAAAATACCTATGTGAAAATAAGGTTTTATATTTAATATGTATTTGATACATATTACTTGGTCCATCTTGTCTATACCGCTTATGCATAAATAATCTACGACTATATCCGAGAACGTGGCATAGCTGTGAGGATATAGTCGGTAGGAATTTATATGTACCAGATATATTTTGATATTAGGTGAATTCAAGCGAAAGCGGAATCTTGAACGTGCCAAAGCTGTCAAGGTTACGCAAGTATCTTTAATTTATCATTGACAAGTTTAACCTTGGTACGTGACCGGCGTAAACCACACGTATAACGCAAGCGCACGTATCGTTCAAGTAGTATATATCGATCCCACGAGGACTTAATATCAAATCTATTAATTTTATGAGGTCAAATGATTACTAGTATCTAACAGGTTGTTTGATTGATTTGAAATGGTGACGATTCTAAATTTAAAAACAAGTAAATAAATTTGTTCGAAAGTAGGTTTTAAGAAAATTCAATATTAAAAACTATCTAGGGTTGTGATTTCTTTTAATATCATTTTAAAGATGAAGTGATTATCTTAAAGTTGGGTAATATATTGATTTATTAACCTGGAACACTAAATTATGTAAAAGCCTCTTCCGATGGTCAATTACAAATACCTAGTATAATTCAATTGAACCATATGTCTATGTCAACCAAATTACCTAGATTCATTAAGATTAAGTTCCAATTAAGGCTACCCCGCCCGACAGGTATATTACTATCCTGTAAGGAAATCTATTAAAGGGTTATCTATCCTCAAGGAAGATCGTGGGCTATTGAGTCTGAGGTCTTAAACTTAAAATCCCTATGTCTAGTTCATTTTAAGTTTACCTAATCAATTTTATTAATGGCCAGTTAATTAAAAAGCATTAAGATTAAGACTCAATAAATAAATCTTTATATTACCCAAACTATAATCTAACCCCTTATAAACCGGTAATATTAAAAGTCATCACAACCCCAGATAACTAATTTAGTTACAACACATAACTAGGGCTGGTAAAAACTTGAAAATAAAATACTTGAAGTAAAATGCGGTAAAGTAAATACTGAAAGGTAAATTACAATAAAATAAAATGCTAAGGTAAAAGGAATTACTTTTACTACTACTAATTTAGATATCTCCCATAAAATAATATATAAACTTGTGATAATATTACCAACCGACCAATCTGGCGGTATCCTGATTAAGTCAAATTAAGTCCAACCAGCCATTAAGGCGGTAATATGTGTCCATAAACCAGCCATAAAGGCGGAACCAAAATAAAATTACCAACAGACCAATCTGGCGGTATCCTTGATTAGTCAGGTTTAAACCAGATTAAAATTAAATTACCAACCGACCAATATAGCGGTATCCTTGATTAGTGAGGTTTTAAATAGTGAATATATTATTTTTAAAGGAGATTAATCAAAATAGCAATAGTAAAAGAATTATCTTTCACCCTAGCTGGGGAAGTTACCTCCTCATGTGAATAGTAAAAACTGTAAAAAGTAAGGAAATTAAATTACTATTATTACAAAAAGTAATTAAAATTATTACAAAACTAAAAACTAAAAATTAAAAGAAACTTAGAGAGAGAAATTATTACAAAACTAAAAACTAAAAATTAAAAGAAACTTAAAGAGAGAAGAACTCCCTATTTACATCAAAGAAATGGGAGGGAATGGTACAACAAAATCTGAATCTCGAGCTCAATTTATAGGCGCGGATAAGCTTCGGGCGTCGCGACGCTGGAACAGTGAGACGTGGCACAATAACAGCTTGACACGTGGCGATTCGAATAAGAAGATAAGGCGACACGTGGCGAGGCGGCTAAGAGCTCAATTATTATGTTGACGTGGCGATGACGTGGTAGGATTGCGACATGTGTCACGCTGTGATTGGCTTATGATGACGTGGCTTGTTGACTCAGTTGACCTGCTGACGTGGATGATGACATGGCAAGACGTGTGGAAGAGTTGACTCGTTGACCGGATGACTTGGCCATACGTGGGATGACACGTGGCACACGTGGAAATAGTATTTGTCTGCACCGTAGGATGATGACACGTGGCACGGCGTATGTTAGCAGATCAACTATGATGGTGACACATGTCACGGCGTACGTTAGCAAAGTCAAACTTCTCAAATTCTGACCCGTTGACCCGGTGCACATTAGCAGACCATGGTACACGTTAGGCGTCGTGACGCTGAAATGACGAAAATGCCATTTTTGTCTAGTTTTTTTCCGTTTTGGCCCAAAATCACCTCCAGAATGCTCAGAAACTTTATTTATCTGCAAAATAACACAAAACACATCAAAATATTCACAAAACTCAAGAAACTATACAAAATATTAGGTTAAATGAGTGGGAAATATACTACTCATCAGTACGCCTTCTTGTGAACGTGCCAAAACTATCACAATAAGAAACGACCAGGACCAAAACCCCGGGAGTCACTGTTGAGTGATCGATAATGAGTTGTATACCTAATGAATATACGTAGGCGAGAACGTGCCAAAGCTGTGAGCTGAAATATATTCATGTGGTCCACCTTTCACTATTATGTTATGATTTGATTATCACATGTTTATATTCTGTCTGGTAATTACAGTTTTGCATGAAATAATGAGAGAGGTATTTTTAGATTAAAAATCTGTGATCTATTTAATACTTTATGATATTATATGAAACTGTTTTGTTTGCTAACCGTTGATTCGCTATCTATTTGATAGATCTGTGATGGCGGCACCTTTGACCAATCCTTTTGCTCGTATGCTTGATACGAATAAGCTTAAGGGCGCTGAGAACTTTGCGGACTGAGATATGGATTTGAGGATTGTCCTCGGATCCGAAAAGATGGGATATATTTTGGAAGGTCCACTACCCCTTGCTATATCAGAGGATGCATCGGCTGAAGAGATTGAGACTTTTCATAAATGGAAAGATGATGATTTAAGGGTTAAATCATTCATTCCAGTTCTATTTCTTCTGAACTGAAGAGGCAATACTTTGAGATGCATGATGCTTATAGCATGATGACACAACTTTGTGAATCGTTCATTAACCATGAACAAGTTGTGGTTCATAGAGTCGCAATGGAACTGTTCCATTCTAAACATGATGAGTGATAAACGGTAAATATATCAGTATTTACCGTCCATTTTACTTAATATTTTGTATAGTTTCTCGAGTTTTGTGAATATTTTTATGTGTTTTGTGTTATTTTGCAGATAAATAAAGTTTTGGAACTCACTGGAATTGAATCGGGGCTAAAACGGTGAAATTCGGATCAAAAAGGGCAAATTGGGAAATTTTCTATTCACGCGTCGCGACGCTCATCATCCTCTACTTCGCGAGCGTCGTGACGCGCCATAATTATGCAGCCTGCCGTCACACATCATCGCTGATGTCATCTCTGCATCATCACTGTAGCCTGCATCGCGACACAGAACCCTCAACGCGTTACGACGCCAGGCCAATAATTCAGCTGCCGACACTTGTACAGTACTGTAGCACGCATCGTGACGCCGGGGAAATTTTTTTCCTAGAAATTGAAGTTGAAATCAGAAGGAAAATTTATACCTTATTCGGGGGATTTCCTTAAGAATACTAAGAAGATTGTATCTTGTTTGTTTATTTACAACTTTCTTGTATTTAATTTTTATTTTAAGCAATATATCTTTCTTTATTTTATTTTTTAGTATATGTAGGTAACTTCCCTCCTTTGGGGTGAAAGGTAAAGCTTTTATTATTATAATTTAAATTAATCTCTCTTAGTTATAATATATAAACTATATTAAAACCTGAGTTAATGGGATACCGCCTTTATATTCGGTTGTATTTAAATAAATTGATTTTAACCTGACTTAATGGGATACCGCCTTTATGGCCGGTTGGAATTAATCAAAAATCTGACTTAATCAGGGTACCGCCTATGGTTGGTAATGACATGCAAAGTTTATATATTATAATAAGAGAGATATTTAAATTAGAAGTAATAAAAGTGGATCATCTAACCCCAGTATTTTATTTTATTGTTTTATTTACCTTTTTAATTTCAAGTTTTACTTTATGTCATTTTCTTTATTTATGATTTTTAATAGTCCTAGATATGTGTTGTAACTAAATACCATATCTGAGGTTGTGATGAATTCCAATATCACCGTTTTATAAGTGATTATTTTATATTTTGGGTAATATAAAGGTTTATTTATTGAGTCTTTAATTAATGTTTCTTGTTAATTGGCCACTAATAAGATTGATTTGGTAAACTTAAAATGAACTTGACGAAGGGATTTTAGGTTTCAGCCTTGAACTCAATAGCTCACGAACTCACCTTAGGGCAAAAGACTCTTAGGTAGATTTCCTTCCAGGATAGACAAATACATGTCGGGCGGGTAGCCACAATTGGAACTTAATCTTAATGAATTCAGGTAATTTGGTTAACATAGACATATGATTAATTGGATTACTTTGGGTGTTTGCATCTGACCATCGATAGAGGCTTTTGCATATTTTCGTGTTCCAGGTTAATAAACCGATATATTGCACAAACATGAGATAATCACTTCATCTTTAGAAGATATTGGAAGGATTCACAACCCTATATATCTTTTTAATAATCAATTTTCCTTTAAAAACTTTCGCACTGTTTTAATTACTTGTCTTTAGTTTAAACTCACCAATCAAATAATTAGATACTCGTAAACAATTAGCTTCATAAATTGATAGCCTAGGTATTAAGTCCTCATGGGATTGATACATTTTATACTACTTGAGCGATACGTGCGCTTGTGTTACGTGTGTGTTTACCACCGATCAAGTTTTTGGCACCGTTGCCGGGGACTTATTTATCTTTCACTATTAATTTTTGGGTTAGATATCATTTCTTGTGTCTAATTTGTTTTTACTTATTATTTTTATTTTCTTGTGTTTCAGGTTCTCAGACACTACATGAGAAGAACCAGAAACTTTGAAATCTGTCTGCTTGACCCAGAAATTGAAAGAACTATCAGACAGTTGAGAAGGGAAAGGCGAGAAGGCCAAGAAGCACTGATCAATATGAACAATCAAGAACCTGAACCTTTGGAGGTTGCACTACCAATTCCCATTCGAGACATAACTATTCCGATGGTTGACGGCTTCATTTCATGCATTGTACTTCTCTCTTACCAGCAAATGTGTGTGACATCAAAACATACATTCAGATGATACAAAAATCAGTTCAGTTTGGGGGGAATGCAACTGAAGATCCTAATGCCCACATCAGCAACTTCCTGGAAGTTTACGGCACATTCAATTACAACCGAGCGGCAGAAGAAGCAATGAGACTGCGTGTGTTCCTATATTCTTTGAAAGACAGAGCTAAGGCTTGGCTACATTCACTACCAGCAGGTTCCATCATAACTTGGAACACTTTAGCCACCAAATTCCTTGTAAAATATTTTCCCCCAGCCAGAACAACAAAGCTGAGGAATGACATCACATCCTTTGTAAAACATGACTCAGAATCCCTCTGCGAAGCTTGGGAAAGATACAAGGAGTTGATCAGAAAATGTCATCACCATGAGATTTCAAAGTGGCTACAAGTCCAAACCTTCTACAATGGACTTTTTGGACTAATGAGAACCACAATAGATGTTGCTGCTGGAGGAGCTTTAATGGCAAAAGGAGAAGATCAGGCCTGAGACTTAATTGAAGAAATTACCAACAACAATTCTTTGTGGCCAACATAAAGGAGTATGATTCAACGAATTGCAGGAATCCACGAAGTCGGAGCCAACACAGCATTGAATGCCAAGCTGGATCAGATTTACAAAAGCCTGGAAACACTTAGCAAGCAAGTTGTGAACATCGCTGGTTCCACAAGTTCACCATATGGAGGAGCACTAGAGGCAGAACCTTACAACCAACATGATGAGACGGTGAACTATGTCAGTAATTTCAACAGACAGGGAAACAATCCATATTCCAACACCTACAATCCAAGTTGGAGGAATCATCCCAATTTTGCATGGAGCAACAATTCAGGGCAAAGGAACAATCCACCACCTAGATTCCAATAGCAAAATAAAGGCCAGGAGTATGAAAAAGAACCAGGGATAGCAGAATTTCTTGCCCAAATGAAAAAGCAACAAGCAACATACGATGCAATGTTTCAAAGCCAATTAGCTTCTATAAAGGCACTAGAAAATCAATTGGGACAACTGGCCAATGCTCAGAGTTACAGACCGCAAGGTACCCTTCCTAGCAACACAGAACCAAGTCCAAGAAACAGAGGGAAGGAGTAATATCAAGCCATCACTTTGAAAAGCGGCACTGAGATCAACAAAGATGTTGGAATCAAGGCATCCACTAAGGAAGTTCCAAAAGAAAGCAGCGAAGCAGAACCACAGATGGGGAAAAAGAGGCAAAAGAAAATCGAGAAAGATTCACTCTACCTCCACATTTTCCACAACATCTTCAGAAACATAAACTGGACAAACAGTTTGCTCGATTTCTGGAGATCTTCAAAAAGCTGCATATCAACATTCCATTTGCAGAAGTGTTGGAACAAATGCCCAGCTATGTCAAATTCATGAAAGATATTCTGTCACGAAAGTGAAGATTGAGAGATTACGAGACGCTAGCATTGACAGAAGAATACAACACCATCATTCAGAGGAAGCTTCCCCTAAAGTTGAAAGATCCTGGCAGTTTCACCATCCCATGCACCATAGGAGAACATTACTTCGGTAAGGTTTTGTGTGATTTAAGTGAGAGTATTAACTTGAAGCCTTTATCTATTTACAGGAAACTACAGATTGGAGAAGCAAAGCCCACTTCAGTTACTCTGCAACTTGCTAATAGATCGCTCACATTTCCGAGAGGTGTAGTGGAAGATGTATTGGTCAAAGTCGACAAATTCATTTTCCCTGCAGATTTGATTGTCCTTGACATGGAGGAAGACAAAGATGTACCCATCATCATCGAGAGACCATTATTGGCTACAGGTTGAACTGTTATTGATGTACAAAAATGTGAACTAACCATGAGGGTACATGATCAAGAAGTAACATTCAATGTTTTCAAAGCCATGAAATTCCCGAATGATGAAAATGAGGAGAAATGTTTCAGACTTTATGTAATGGATAATATCATCCAGAATTTTGATGCAATGCAACTTTCCACAGATAAACTTGAAGCTTGCATCATCAACATGACTAACAGCGAACTAGATGATGAGATTTTGGAATGTATCAACTATCTTGACAGACCCTCTCGCTTCAGATCGACACCACATGTGGAAAATTTGGAATTGCCAAAAAAGGAGCGGATCAAGCCCTCGATTAAAGAACCACCGCAGCTGGAACTAAATACACTTCCGAGCCATCTCAAGTATGAATTCTTAGAAAACTCTTCTGATTTACCTATAATTATTTCTTCATCACTAATATTGGAGCATGAAGATAAGTTGCTGAGAGTGCTACGCGAGCACAAGAAAGCCATTGGCTGGACTATAACATACATTCGAGGTATTAATCCATCATTTTGCATGTATAAAATTCTGATGAACGACAAGTACAAAACCACAATGGAGCATCAACGGAAACTAAATCCAATCATGAAGGAGGTCGTAAAGAAAGAAATTATCAAATGGTTGGACGAAGACATCATTTACCCTATCTCCGACATCACTTGGGTGAGTCCTATGCAATGTGTACCCAAGAAAGGTGGAATGAATGTATCACAAATGAAAAGAACGAGCTGATTCCAACAAGAATGGTGTCTGGATGGAGAGTATGCATGGACTACATGAAGCTGAACAAAGCAATAAGGAATGATCATTTTCTGCTACCATTCATTGACCAGATGCTAGACAGACTGGCGGGACATGAATTCTATTATTTCCTATATGGATACTCGGGGTACAATCAGATTGCCATCGCCCAGAAGATCAGGAGAAAACCACTTTTACATGCCTATATGGTACTTTTGCTTTCCGCCGGATGCCATTTGGACTCTGAATGCTCCTACCACATTTCAACATTGCATAATCGCCATCTTTTCAGACATGCTGGAACAAAGTATGGAGGTTTTCATGGATGATTTCTCTGTGTTTGGAGACTCTTTCGACCACTGCTTGTAAAATCTGGAAAAAGTGTTACAAAGATGCGAAGATACCAACCTGGTACTCAACTGGGATAAATGCCACTTCATGGTGCAGGAAGGCATTGTCCTAGGACATCGGATCTCACAAAAGGGAATCGAGGTAGACAAAGCAAAGATCAAGACATTAGAAAAATTACCTCCACCATCATCAGTCAAATGGATTCAGAGTTTTCTCAGACATGCAAGCTTTTACAGGAGATTTATCAAAGACTTATCCAAGATTGCTAAAACTCTATGCAATTTGTTGGAGAAAGATGTGCCTTTCAAATTCACCAATGAATGCCTCTATGCATTTGAGATCTTAAAACAGAAGCTGGTCTATCCTCCCATCATAGTAGCACCAGACTAGACCCTTCCTTTTGAGGTGATGTGTGATGCTAGTGATTTTAATGTAGGTGCAATTTTGGGACAACGCAAAGCAAAAATTTTCCACACCATTTACTACTCCACCAGAACTATAAATGAAGCACAACTCAACTACACAACAACTGAAAAGGAGTTACTCGCAGTTGTATTTGCTTTTGATAAATTATGCTCCTATCTGCTGGGTCCCAAGGTGGTGTTCTACACAGATCATTCAGCAATCAAATACCTGATCGTGAAGAAAGATGCCAAACCCAGATTAATCCGGTGGGTGCTTCTATTGCAAGAATTTGATTTGGAGATCCGAGACAGGAAATGGACAGAAAATCAAGTGGCATATCACTTATCGAGGCTCGAGAATGGAAAAATAGCTGGCAATGAATTGACAATCAAAGAAACTTTTTCAGATGAATAGTTGTTTGCCATCAAGCAATAGGAAGTCTCTTAGTATGCTGACTTTGTAAACTACATAGTATCGGGAAAATGGCCATTGGAATGGACACATCAGCAACGAAATAAGTTCTTCAAGGAAGTCAAGTACTATGTTTGGGATGAGCCATACTTGTTCAAACGTTGTGCTGATTACTGAGACGCTGTGTTCCACATGAGGAGGTCAATAGTGTCTTACAGCATTGTCATTCATCACCATACGACGGATACTTCAGCGGAAATAAAACTGCAGCCAATGTCATTCAATCAGGTTTGTTCTGACCCACTTTGTTTAAAGATGCTTACTTATTTGTTCTTCAATGTGACAGGTGCTAGAGAACGGGAAATATTTCGAGGAGAAATGAATGAGCTCTTCAAAACATTCTCAAAATGGAGATATTTGGTGTATGGGGGATTGATTTTATGGGACCCTTTATTCCATCATTTGGAAACTTGTGTATTCTGGTTGCAGTAGACTATGTCTCTAAATGGGTTGAAACAACAACACTACTATCAAATGATTCAAAAGTGGTGATAAAATTCCTTAAAAAGAATATTTTCACTCGTTTCGGAACACCTCGGGCAATTATCAGTGATGGTGGCACACACTTCTGCAACAGATACTTCAATGCACTTCTATCCAAATACAGAGTTACTCATAAAGTTGCCACTGCTTATTATCCAAAGTCAAATGGACAGGTTGAAGTTTCAAACAGAGAGATTAAAAGAATCTTGGAGAGAACCGTTGGATCAACAAGGAGGGACTGGTCTACAAAATTGGATGACGCACTATGGGCCTACCAGACAGCTTATAAGACACCTATTGGTATATCTCCATATCGAATGGTGTTTGGGAAAGCATGCCATCTGCCAATGGAGCTTGAACATAAAGCATACTGGGCACTGAAGTAGTTAAATCTTGATCTACAAACAGTATGAGAGAAAAAGGCTCCATCAACTCAACGAATTGGAGGAATTTCACCTACATGCTTATGAGAATACCAGGCTGTACAAAGAAAAAACAAAGAAATGGAATGATCTAAAAATAGTGCGGAGACAACAACAACCAGAGCAGCAATTGTTTTTATACAATTCAAGGTTGAAACTATTCCCTGGGAAGCTAAAATCACGGTGGTCAGGTCTATTTGTAATCACTCAGGTTTTACCATACGGAGCCATTGAGTTACTTGATCCCAACTCCAATTATACATTCAAAGTAAACAGTCAGCGTGTCAAGCACTATTGGGGATAATCTTTTGAGCGATAAAAAGAAAGTCTCACACTTACAGATCCAGCCTAACGTTCGGGCAGTCATGTCTAGCTGATGATGTTAAACTTATCGCTAGCAGGGAGGCAACCCATGAAATTTATATATATATATATATTCAGATTTGGTATGTTTTATTTTTATGTGTTTAATTTTTGTCGGTAAAGTCACATACATGATGGAAGACGTTCTCCTAAATCTTCACAAGCAATTTCCTTCTCTCCCTCAAAACTCTCTGATGAAAGTCTACAAAGCTCGCATGGAATGAATGAGACTTCTGATGATCAAAGGTATTCCTAATGACATTCATTGGATTATTGAAGCACGAGTCCAATTGGCAGGTAAGTCATCTGACTTTTTTGTTTCACTTTTTCCTGGTTTAGGAAGAAACACCTATGCTAAGAAAAGAATAGCTAAAAGATTAGGTATTTGTTATAAATGTGCACGCATGACATGTAATACTCGTTGTCGTTCTTTAGGAATGATGTCTAATAACCGCGAAGATAAAATTAAATTCATTAGGGATGGCATGAGTAAGGAGTCTTTAGATGATATATCATTGAATTTTGAGACGCATCCCGGTGGATATGTGTATCACGCAATTCACATGTTATATACACAATTTCGAAAAGAAAGACAACAATTAAGTCTCAGGAATCTTACTTTAAAAGACCATGTTTGCCAATTTATAAGAAAATTGGATGGGAAGCTTGTCCTTGACGCATAGACGTCATTCAAGCCTTTACTTCTTGTAAATATTATAATTGTGATTTGTTTCATTATTTTCTTTTATTTTATCCGACAGGATCCAGACTTTTTGACTTCCATGATTTATTTTACTGTTTAGCTAATAAATGTCATTTGGCAGGTACTAGTGCTATTATTACTCACCCTTTTTCAGGATCTATAAATTGAGCTCGGCATTGCACTCTTGAAGACATCCATATTTGAGAAAGAAAAATAAAAAAATGGAAGCAACTTCAAGAAGACGAGTTGTAAACATCTGTGTATTTTGCGGTACTAGTGCTGGTTCTAAACCAGAATATGCTGAGGCATCACATGAATTGGTTAGAGTCATAGCTGAAAGCAATATGCACCTAGTAAATGGCGGTGGCAATCTTGGACTAATGGGGTACGTTTCAAGGGCCATACAAGATGGAGGTAGTCAGGTTCTAGGAATCATCCCAAAACCCTTAGCGGAGGCGAATATTATAGGACCATCAAATAGAGATGAATACATCATGCCAAGTATATCTGAACGACTTGTTGAAATGATTAACCGTGCTGATGCATTTATTACTTTGCCAGGTGGCTTGGGCTCGATTGAGGAAATTTTTAAAGTGCTATCTTGGGCAAACTTGAACATACACCAGAAACCAATTGGACTGTGTAGGCACTGCATTCTTGCATATAAGTCCCGGTGATGAGTCTCGTATAGAGACACTACCTCTTTAATTGTGGAAGCCGCGGGAAACGGACGTCGGAAGGGAAGAGTCAAAAATTGACACATTGTTGGATTTAATTCGCTGGAGTAGATGCATGTTCGCTTGTTGTACCTCCGTTTTAAATTAAACCCTTAGCCCAAAACCCCACAAGTCACACACCAAGCCCATTAAATCACATCCAAATAATTAAAACATTTAAAACATAAAACACAAATTAAATTAAATCAAATTAAATTAAATCCAATTAAATTAAATTAAATCTATTTCCTAAATTAAATAAATCAAATTAAATCATTTTCCTAATTAAAACAAATCCATTTCCTAAACTAAAACAAATCACATTCCATAACTAAAAGATACAAATCAAATAAAATCAAATCACTTCCATAATTAATAGATTTTTCCTTATCACATACTAATTAAAAGATATCCCCATTAATACACAAATCCTTTCCATATTCACACAAGGTAAACCCATCCATCTGCCTATAAAAATAACCCTTAATCCCACTTTTCTAACCCTAGCTCATACACACAATATTCTCACAAGAAATAACCCACCCCCGTTCACCCTAAAATTCACTCGCACCTAACCTTTCTCTCTCGCATACCCACTCGGCAGCCACCAAAGCCTCACGTCTATCAGCCCTTCAGCGCATAACACTCCACTGCACGCACTACACCACTGCCACCCTGCTTCACGTGAAAAACGCCACCTGCCAACCTCAATTCATTGCCCCTTCAAAAATCAAGCACACGTTGCACACCACTTAACCTCAAGCCATCACGCCACCTGCCATCCACGTATCATTGCCCGCAGCCCACTCATCAGCCATTTTAACGCATCACTCAACACGCACTAAAACAACCCCACAAACTGCCCCAAAACACCACTGAAAACTGCCCCAAATTAACCCAAAACTGCACTTAAAAACTGCCCAAAACAGTGACCAGAAAATACAACAAAAACAGCAGTGAAACAGAGTGATAACAGCAGCCTAAACAGTGAAACAGCGAGGAAAAACATTGGATTAGTGAACCAGAAAATTTGCGGAACATCAACCCTTTCGACGGCTGTGTAACGCGCTTTCGAGAGACGACAAAAGAGGTTAGACCTGAGGGCACATTTTTTTTATTTATTACCTTTCGTTTATTTTTGTTTATTTTAATATATTATCGCATGAGAGTTGTTTGTTGAGGCATGATGTGAATGTCGGATGAGTGGAATGTGTGTTCCCTTTTGTGGTATATCGGATGGAAACCCGGACGTAAATTCCGTAGCCAAATCCGAATGGACGGTAGTGCGGTTTGTACTCGGGATACAATGCCACGTACCACTTGAGAGACACATATTTTGTTTCATCCAAACTTGTGTTCGAGCATGATGTAGTTCGTAGATTATTTGTTATTTATTTATGCATAATTTAGTTCTTTAATTTCACATTAGTGATTTAGTTTGCGTTTATGTTAAAGTAGTTATTTATTTGTTCTTTGCATTGGATGGTTCAAACATGCTCGTTGTGTAATGTTATATGCGTGCCGTTATAATGACTTATTTTTAAAGTATGCGAACTTAGTCATATGACTTATTTTGATGAATATGAACCAGATCTAAGTCACCTATGGGCATATATGTTGATTAGATTCAGTTAGTTTATTGCACAAATCACATCATTACAAGTGGCATAAGTAAGAGACCATTCCGAACCCAACGGTTTGAGGTCTTCCCTTGCGAGGGGTGAGTGCGGCCTTAAATCTTTATCCTGGTTCACACCGGGTGGCGACTCCATGTTATTTCTCCGGTTTAGTTCCCCCGCGGACTATTCCGTACTCCCAACTAGGCCGCGAGCCTAGAACAGCTGTAGACAACAGAACCTGGGTGACGCTGTTCTAGGCTCGCGGCCTAGTTGGTAAGTACGAAATAACATAGAGTCGCCACCCTGTGTGAACCGGGACAAATATTTAAGGCCGCACTCACCCCTCGCAAGGGAAGACCTCAAACCGTTGGGTTCGGAATGGTCCCTTACTTATGTCACTTGTGATGATATAATTTGTGCAATAAACTAACCGAATCTATTCAACATTCATGCTCAAGGGTACTTAGATCTAACATGCTTTCATCCAAATAATTCCACGCAATGTAACACAACAAGCATATTGAACCATTAAATCAACATGTATAAATCATTACCCAAACGCATCATAAACTAAGAACATACATAATGAACAACCTAAACATGCTTTAACAAATAAATAACAAACTAAATTAAACCATGCTTTAAATAATAAACATATAACCTAAAGACTATAACATGCTCAAATACAAATTAGGATGAGACGAGATGCGTGTATCTTAAGTGGTACGTGGCATTGTATCCCGAGTGCAGACCATACTACCGTCCATTCGGAGTCGGCTATGGAATTTACGTCCGGGTTTCCATCCGATATACCACAAAAGAGAACACATATCCCGCTCATCCAACAATCACATCATGCTTCAAACGACTCTCATGCAATTATATATCAAAATAAATGAAACAACAATAAAGAAGATAAGTAGAAAGGTGCCCTCAGGTCTAACCTCTTTTGTCGTCTAAGAAAGGGCGTTACACGTCCGTTGGAAGGGTGAATGATCCGCTACTCTTTTAGTTCACCAACTCAACGTCTTTCCTCGCTGTTTTGCTGTTCGGGCTACTGTTTCAAGTCCGTTTCGCTGCTGTTTCGCTTCTACGTTTCAGGTCACTGTCTTGATGGTTTAGCGGACTGTTTTGGGTGATTTTGAAGGCTTAGGGAGGTGCGTTTGTGAGGATTATTTAGGGAAACTTTATGGAGGTTTTTGGGATGGTGTTTAGGTGATTTTAGGACTGTTTTATGGGTTAAAGACGCAACAAAAACTGACCAGAACAGGGGACGAAACTGTGCAGTTCAAGGTGCAGTGAGAGGTGTTTCGGGACTGTTTTGGGCGCTGAATTGGAGCTGTGAATGGGGGTCTTTTGTGCGACTTTGGGGGCTGTATTTGAGGCTTATTTTAAGGTGTTTTAGGGCTGTGAATGGTGGCTGGAACTCGGCAATGGAGGGCTGTGAAAAGGGCTTGGGCGTGAGTGGTGTTGGTGAAGAAGAGAATATGCGGCAATTGGAGGGTTTGTTGGCTTGGTGTTGCGGCAATGGAGGCTATTGGAAGGGCTTTGGGCGTGCAAAGGAGGCTTTACCAAGTGCTTGGACGTGCTTGGGGAAGTATCTGTGCTAGGTTTTGAATGGGGGGTGAAGGCCTCTTTTTATAGGCAAAAAGAGAAGACTTTCCTAATTTGAGTAGGAGAGAATCTCCTAATTGGTTTCTAATAAGGAATAGATCTCCTAATTTGGATTTGTGATTGAATTTGATTTGGTAGGGATTTGATTTGATTTCTTTTATTTAGGTAAGGATTTTATTTGATTTAAACATGTGATAAATGTGCATATACCTAAATAAAGGCACTATGGGCGTGAATCCTCCTCCTTGGGCATGGGCTTGGTTTGACTTGGTTTGACTTGGGTATTTTGGGTTTGGTTTGGGTTTGGTTTGGGTTTGGTTTGTGTTTTGGTCCTTAGGTAAGCTTTGAAACGGAAGTCCAACAAGCAGCCGAAGCTAAACAGCTCAGATAAAATCCAACAAAAATTCTATTTTCCAACTTTACCCTTCCAACGTTCGTTTCCCGCGGCTTTCATGACTAAAGAAGTAGTTGTCTCCATACGAGACTCATCATCGGGCTGATATGCAAAAATGCAATGCCTACAACAGCGTCGTCAAGTTCTGTGTCCTACAGTCTGGTGACTCCACTGGGATATTAGAGAATTGGCCCCGAAATAATGTCTTGTAGTGATTGTAATTTATGCTTTAGTTAACCGTGTCTACCGTAGGTTGAAAGGGGTTTAATCAAAGGCACTTTTAAGGCTAGGTAATGGTTTGGTGTCTTCCTTCATTCACTACCTTTCTATAAGGAAAAAATGTGAAGGCACCTAGATAATCATGTACTAGTAGCCTACCATGATGGACTAATTTGGAGGACTCGTTCTTTATTCCTGTCACCAAGCGATAAGAGCCTAAGGGGCTTGTGTACTTAAGAGAGCCTCGCTCCACCCTCCCTCTAGGGAATCTACAACGGGAAATCCATTTAACAGTCATATTGAAACCTTTAAGGCCCGATTGGTAGCTAAAGGTTACACGCAGCGACCTATAGTCGACTACGATGAAACTTTTCGCCAGTTGCGATGCTAAAGTCTATTAGGCTTTTATTGTCTATTGCTGCTTACCATGACTACGAGATTTGGAAAATGGATGTCAAAACTGCTTTTCTGAATGGATTTCTTGATGAAGAAATCTATATGGAACAACCAGAAGGTTTTGTATCTAGCGAAAACTCGGGCATCATATGTAAGCTTAAGAAGTACATTTATGGACTTAATAAGCTTCACGAAATTGGAATCTATGATTCAACGAGATAATAAGATTGTCTGGTTTTCTTAAGAATTCGTAAGAATCTTTTGTGTATAAGAAAATCAGTAGGAGTATGGTGGTATTTTTAGTTCTCTATGTTGATGACATCCTGATTATTGGGAATGATATCGGGATATGCAAGGTGTCAAAGCTTACCTTTGTAAGAATTTCTTTATGACTTGAGAGAAGCTTCTTATATCTTAGGGATAAAGCTCTATTGAGATAGAGAAATGAAGCTTATTCGGTTATCCAAGTCGTTGTACATAGATAAGATCTTAGAATGGTACAATTTTGGTAATTGTAAGACAACAAATATACCGTTCAGACATGACATTCATCTTTCGAAGAAGACGTGTCCGCAAACAGAAGATGAGAAAATTAGAATGTTTAAACAATCTTATGCTTCATGTTTGGGTAGCATTATGTATGCCATATTATGTACAAGGCCTGATATTTTCTACGCGGTTTGTGTAACCACTAGATATCAGTCCAATCCAGGTAATGACCATTGGATGGCCGTTAAACATATCATGAAGTATCTTAAGGGTACTAAGGATAAGTTTATGATATATGGAGGAAATGAACTGCAGGTTAATGGGTATACAGATTCAGATTTTCAATCTGACCCTAATGATAGAAAGTCTGCATCGGGATTCGTGTTTACCCTTAACGGAGGTGCAGTTAGTTGGAAAAGTTTCAAGTTGTGGTCTACAGCTGATTTCACCACAGAGGCGGAATATATTGCTGCTTCTGAAGCTGCAAAAGAAGCTGTTTGGGTTAGACACTTTATCACATAATTATGAATTGTTCCAAGCATCGAGAATCTGATTCCGTTGTACTATGATAATAATGGATCCATTGCACAAGTAAAGGAACCGAGGGCACATCAGAAATCGAAACATGCGGAACGAAAGTATCACATCATTCGAGAGATTGTGTCGTGAGGGGACATTGTCGTGTGCAAAGTACCGAGTGAAGATAATGTAGCAGACCCATTTACCAAGGCTATTCCTCCCAAGTTATTTGATAAACATGTGGAGTCGATGGGTATGAGATACAATCAATATTGGCACTAGAGCAAGTGGGAGATTTTGTTAGGGTTGGTGCTTTGATCACCAATTTCTCTTGTATTTCTTTGTAAATACTTGTGTAAATATTTTATTATGAATAAAATAAACAGTTTCTATAATATAACTTCTTCTTTTATGATATGATAAAGACGTAAATGACTTTAGAATGATTAGTTATGGTACAATTGCAAAAAATATCGCAACTGCCATTGAATTGTATCATAACGGTGTCATTCTTAAACTGTTCCTAGTCAAGGTATACAATTTCTTGGTCAGTAAGTAAACCTGTACAGACTGGTACATGTCGTATATTGGAATATTGGATTCCAATGGTTTCAAAATGAACCATGAGTCTCGGGACAGTCATATAGACAATTCGTTGAGTGTGGACTAATCCTCATGATAAACACTGAACGACTCACCGAAGATTCTTAATTGATGGTACACTGACGTCAATAAGAATCTTCTCGGGTTGAGTAGCATAGTGATTCTTTGACTTGAGATATCATTATGGATATATGAGGTATCCTCCACACTTTGATGGTAGTCACGCCGCCGACCTTTTTAGGTCAGACCTCCGCCAATTCGTTGAGTGTGGACTAATCCTCATGATATCATATGTGTATCAAGATAGGATCCGTCAATTTTATGTACATGGCATAGGTATTTATTTTGGGATTAAAAATATGTTAAATCCATGGGCACATGGTACATTGTAGAAGTAAGTTCTAAGTGTTTGGATAATCCGGATACCTACGACGGAGGGATTATACGTATGCGATGATCTCGACCTGTATGATTCAACTAGTTTATCTATGGTCGTCATAATTTACGGGTGGGTATATTATGGACACGAAATTGGATTTCATGACAGATATGCTTGAATCTAGAGTGTCTCACTAATGAAATATACTCGTAGAGCACTCGGGCAACTTTTATAAATAATATTGATTATTTATAAATCGTTTAACGGTTAAACGAAAAGATACATGTTTAAAGGGTTATTCGGTCATTTGATAATTAGTGTGTATTTGGATTAAATATTTGATTTTATTAAATAAATATTAATTAATTGTCAAATAAAGTATTTGACACATGTCATAAATATATGTATTATGGAATATTTAAAGTAAATATGATACATGTATTTAGATATTTGTATTAAGTAATTATCTAATTATTTAATTGTTAAATAATTAGAATAATTAAATACATTTATCTTTATCATTATTATGGCTAAATATGGCTTAATCTTACTGGTGCACTTGTTATTTACTTTTTGGAAAAATGTAGCAAAATTGAATTTGGCTTCTTTAATATTGATTAAAAATTGCCAAATTTTTATTTCCAAAAATGCCCAATTTCATTAAGAACCCTACATATATAAGGGTTTCATTTTTCATTTGCAACTTAATGTGTTAAGCTTCCAAAATATTACAAAAAAAAAAAAAAAAGGTAGAGAGAAAAGTGAAGAACTAAAGAAGGATTTAAAGAAATCTTAAGGATTTGTAAGTTTTTTTCAACTCCTTTTCAACTAGAAAAATGTTTCTATAGTTCTAAGCTACAACATATGATGTTTGGTTGTTTCTCTACTCTTTTAGTTTTGTAATATGATGGTTGGAAGCTTAAACGCAAGATGTTAGCATGTGTGTTAACAAATAAAGCTTATAAAGTGTTATTAAGCTCTCTTTTGGTCATTAGATGATTTGGTTGACATTTTAGAGTTGTTAGGCCACTCAATGATGACCTAGAATTATTCTTGATCTGTTTCATAGTGGTGAAACTTGTTTGGTATTGTAGAGATTAGATTAAAGTGTTGGATTGAAATAATTTTGGTTAATTTTGGTTATTTTGATTAATTAAAAAATTAGGGTTTCTAACCTCAACCAAAATTAAGGCTTTTCATATATATCTTGTATTTTGATGTATATAAGATATAAAAATTGGTTTGGGTTTGATTTGAAATCATCTAAGCTTGTTTTAACAAGATTGGACTAAAATGATCAAACTTGAAACTACTGGGTCAATTCGGCAATTTGGGGAAATATGGTATTTTCGGTTGCTTGATGTATTTTGACATTTATGACATGTATAAATCATTTTGGTAGTGATTTGGAATCACCTAATTATGTATTTGACAAATTAGGACTAAAATGATCAAAATATAAAGTTTACGGGTATTTCAGCAATATTGAAAAATTCTGAATTTTTGGGTAAAAATTTGTTTTGTTGAGTATTGAGTGATTAAAATAAATTATTTTATTTTAATTACCCAAGAAAAATAAAAGAAATCGGAAAATTTGATTTTCCGGCATTCTGCTGCGTTACTCGGAAATACTGCCTAAAACCCCAATAAATTAGTAAAGGCCTAAACCAGAGATCGAGGCAATAAATTATATCTCTTAACAACCATCTTAACACCAGTAATTTTGCATCTTAGTTATACAATAGACCTATGTAAAAGGGTGTCGAGTGTCATACATGAATGAAACAAGTAGTTGTCTCTAGTAGTACCAGTCGAATCACATATTTAGAAAGTTTTTCGCAGTTTATTAATTCATCCCAGATTGAAACAAATTGTAATAGTAGTGACATCGATATTAGCATTTAAACCACCTCGAAAGGTTCATAGGGTAGTAACGAAGGCAGACATCGGGCAAGTAAGGACATAATCTAGTAGGTGCATGAATAGTATTAGCAAGGCAATGAGACATAAAAGTTAGACACATCTAAGTAAACAACAACATCCTGGAGTATCTTTTCCAGCATAAGAAATATGAGGCGCACCTGTGCATTATCAACATGACTTGAGATACTGGAAATGCCACGTCATGTTATTCAAAGGAAGATTTCAGCATCCCGTAAAAGTATGTTCTAAGCCAATATATATTGAGGTCTGGGATTCAGCAATCCCACTGGAACAGAAAGAAGTATAGGATCAATTGTGGCACACAAAGAACTATGGAACTCTAGAGCTCCTAGGAACTAGTAGAGTGCCTTAGTAGGTGGATAGAGAATGTGTAGCTCTCGTGATCGGTATCAAAAGATGGAACTTTTATGCGCGTGTTGGCAAATGACCACGATATATGTCCTGATGTCACTCTCAGGATTACGTAAATTCATGGTATATTATAATGCCTTTGGGCTTGACATGAGGTGCGTATGGATACGATGTGGTAAGGACATGGGGCTACGCTTCCTGAAGTATAGAGGGTATGAATAAAGATGCATATACATGACAAACAGATGACCGAAGACCATTGTTTAAAAAAATGGCAAGAGGCGCCGCCTTGAGGTGCCGCGTCGCCGCCTCGCGACATTGGGGCGTCGAGGCGTCCGCCTCTAGCGGATTTTGTGTTTCACCTGAGCCTCACGCCGCCACGTGCTAACACGGCGTGAGGCGGCCACCTCACGACGACGAAGAGGTGACGTAAAAAGTGATCATCGCAAAAGAAAATCTCCAGAAAATAAATCTCCAGAAACTGAAGAAATGAAGAAGAAGAAGCTGATTTTTGACGCAAAAGTAAGAAGAAGCAAAAATGAATAAATGAAAAAGGAGAAGAATCTTTGGCCACGTGCAATACTGAAACATTGCCTTTGTCTATTTCTTCATTTATTTTTATTAAAAAATTAATAATTTTCTAAAGAAATGGTGTACAACTACCATATATTTAAAAAGAATTCAAAATTGTAAAGGAAAGCCATTTTCCCTTTTATTTCTAAAATTAATAATTTTATTGTAATTATTACATAGTTTAATAATTTTTTTTTTTTTTTTTTGCTTTTTTAGGAAGTCAACTTTTGCTACTATATATTGGATTTTTTTATTTTTGATGATATTCACGTATCAAATTGTATTATAAAAATTATGAAAATTATTATTACTATTATCATATATATGCATGATCTCAGTTGTAAAATATTTCATTATATAATTTATAAATTATTAATATCATTAATCAATATTAATTGTGATCTTCAAAAAAAATTAATTGTGGATGGTATCAAATTAATTTATTATTAACAATAAAATCATTTATTATAAATATTTTTTTTTGCCTGTGAGAACTGAATTGCATATAATTTTTTTAGTAAAGGGAATATGTTTTTGTTAAGGGAATATATTTGGAGGATGACCCATCTGATGATGATGAGGGTTTTGACCCAAGTTTCATGCCGCTAGACATAAATGATAGCATATTTAAGGATTAGTTATCAATTATTTTTTGAACATATTATGAATGATGGATAAATGAATGTATTTTGTATTATTGATGTTTTTATTATGTTGATATTATGATTTTAATTTTTTTTTTCTGATTTTCAGATCGAAGCGCCTACCTCGCGCCTCAATGGCTGACCGCCTCGAGGTGTTATCAGTATTTTTAAAAATTACTGAAGACATACCTAATATATTAAGATAAATGCCTTGTCTCGGAGAAAGACAATTAAAGTCTCTCATGTAGTAGTAAGCAGGAGAGAAAGTTAAGCTCAGAAAAGGGTGTTAGTGGAAATATTGGGAGAATGGCACTGCCCGACCCATAGTTATCGAGAGAAGGTTAATGAAGTAGCCGACGTCTATACGTAAAACTCACTGGAAAACTATCCTCGTGATAGCCAACGCGTGAGTATCAGATAAGCAAAAGCAAATGCGCATACACAGTAGGGTATAAATTTTAGGTATCAGTCATTGTAGTAATAGCTACTCATGTGCAAATCAGATCGTTGTATATTGGGTAAGACTTAGATGGTTCGGGAGTTGAACCTTTTCGTTCAGAGGCGTAAGAGTAAGAATACTATAACAGTACTTACATGAATTATGCCAGTAAAACCCCTCAGGTTCAGGATATAATCCCCTTCCAACAGCTCAGACCTACAGAAAGAGCTATTCAACCCAGCCTATGTATTTTCTTTTTTGCAACTTACCCAACTATGACGAGACATATCTTATATAAAATAGAGTGATAGGAGTAAGGGCATGGTATGTTAATGATTCTCGTACAAGAATTATGGTTGGCATCGGAGATAATGCAGTATGCCTCACGGTGTAGATATCTTGGAATGAGACTTGAGTAGTAAGCCACAACACTCGTAGCAGATATGACAAGGAGCCAAATGAGTTAGGGTTTCATCCAGAGTATGGTTAATAGGTTTTCCTAGTCAGTGTATTTCCTCCCGTCAGGTCCGTGACCACTACAGTTAAATATGTTCAAATTTATGCAGTATGATCTCAGCAAGAAGTCTCCACTTTATCGCCTATAGTGAAGACTAACTGTTCACTACCAAGTTTTGATAGTCAGATTGTTATGTATTAGATATGCAACTACAAATTGATTTAGTTTTCCAAATTGAGACCTTTGGTCACTAGGAGAAGTTTTCTTTTCCAAGCTTAAGAAAACGGATTCAAAAATCTTGCATTAATTAGACCCTGAAAGTCACGTTAAGAGTTAGTACCCTAAAATAGAGAAGTAATGAAGGTCAACAGTGGTGATTCAAGTACTCGAATAGTCCTGGTCCAAGTCCTATAAGAATGATTAGATTCCCTCAAACTAGTTAAAGGAAAGTCCAGTCAGGATCGTAAGCCCAAGTTCAGACACAAATTCAGATATCAAGACAAGTTGATTCGGGGTGGAATAAGAATAGCGTATGGCAGATCCAGATAGGTCCATATGGATTTCAAAGATACTTTTTAGCTTCGGTTCTGTTATACATATTTAGTTTCTGATTATCGCTTGTGTCATACTTGGAGTTTCAGCTCATGCCTACGTGTTTAGAAATAATTCAAATCATAATTACGAATCTAGCCTTAATCCACTCCACGTTAATGAGTTTAGCTAATGGAATAGTTTTCAGCCAATGTTACATTTTTAGTTTAAAATTCAGTGGAGATTTTCAGATTGTAGTTAGTTCATATTTTACAGACTCCCGTAAGCATATAGCTTTCAATTCCAATTATAGCTACCAGCATGATGACTCTTATTCGATAGAGTTTCAGTTCATAATAATCATTTAGAACTTGTCATGTTATGAAGCTTCTAAGGTTCAGAATTGTAGAATAAGTTAAGTAAATATGGACCAAAGATGTTATATTAGTGTAAGTCAGTTAGAGATATTAAAGGATCAAAGAGCATCATAAAGATCTTAGACATTCTTAAAGCAGTTGAATCTTATAAGATTTCAGAACAAGATTGATACAAAAATCTAACTTTAGATGAGATTCAGGATGAATCCTATTTAGGTAGGAAAATGTAACACGTAGAAATTGCATAACAAGATGATCATGGTGGCTTGGGTCCGTATGTTGACCAAGTTCAGTGGCGGTGAGCTTTGTAAAGTGGAAGATTTGGATTTAGTGGCGTTTTTGTCTCTGCATTCGAATGGAGGCTAGTTCACGTTCGTATAACGTTTGAAATAGAGTTCGAAAAAAATGTTAGGGTTGGTGCTCAGAGCGTCAATGTTCTTATGTATTTCCCTGTAAATACTTATGTAATATTTTACTATGAATAAAATAAACAGTTTCTATTGTATAACATCTTTTTTATATGGTAAGGACGTAACATGCCTTAGAATGATTAGTTATGATACTGTTGCAAAAGCGTCGCAACAGACGTTGAGTTATATCATGATGTTGTCATTCTTAGATAGTCTCTGGTCAAGGTTTAGACTACTTGGTCAGTAAAGTAAACCTGTTGAGATTGGTACATGTCTTATATTGGAATCTTGGATTCCAATGGTTTCTCAATGAACCATGAGTCTTGGAGACTCATATAGACGTGTAGGTGTTTATAGCGGATAAACACTGAACGACTAACCAAAGATTCTTAAGGGATGGTACACCAACGTCAATAAGAATCTTCTCGGGTTTAGTGAGCATAGTGATTCTTTGACTTGAGATACGACTGTGGATATATGAGTTATCCTTCATACTTAGATGACAGTCACGTCACCGATCTATTTAGATCATACCTCCCCATGTTCGTTGGGTGTGGACTGATGCTCAAGATATCATGTGTGTGTCAAGAAAGGATTCGTCAGTTCTGTGTACATAGCATAGGTATTCAATATGGAATTAGCAATCTGTTAAGTCCATGGGCTTGTGGTACACTGTAGAAGTTAGTTCTAAGTGTTATTAAGAGATTGCTAATAGAAACATCGACGTGATTATATCTATAGAGATTTGACGTTTTTATCTATATCTCTAGAATAATCTGGATACCTGTGATAGATGGATTATACGTATGCAATGACCTCGACCTATATGGTTCAGAGAGTTTATCCGTGTTCGTCATAATTTACGGGTGGGTAGATTATGGACACGAAATTAGATTTTATGACGGATATGCCTGAACCTAGAGAGTCTCACTAGTGAAATATACTCGTAGAGTACTAGGGAACTATTATGAATAATACTGATTATTTATAAGTCGTTTAACGGTTAAACGAAAAATACATGCAAATGGACCTAATGGTCATTTCCTAATTAATGTGTATTTGTATATAATGAATGATTTTATTAAATACACATTAATTAAATATCAAATTGTGATATTTGACATAAATCATTAATATATATGTATTTGAATATTTAAAGTAAATATAATACATATATTTAAAATATTTATATTTAAATAATTATTTAATTATTTAATTGTTAAATAATTAAAGTAATTAAAATATAAATATCTTATGTTATGATTTTTTTTGGAAGTGGCATTTGGTTAGTTTAACTTGTTGTAAATCATTAAATGTTATAATGATCAAATACAACAAGTGAATTAAATTTAATTAAATGAAACAAAAATATCCATATATTATTTCTTACATCCTAAAATTCGACCAAGGGCTTAATTGAGGAGTATAAATTGTTTTGTTTCATTTTTCATTCATTAGGTTACGCCACCAAATATTACAAAGAAAGTTTTAGAGAAAAAAGTTTGAAGAACAAAAAAAAGCTTGAAAACTTGGATTTTTGTAAGTTTTTCTTAAACATTTTCAATTAGAAAATTATTTCTATTATACTAGGCTTCAACTTGTGTTGCTTAGAATTTTCTCTACTCTTTAAGTATGTAATTAAATGGTTGGAAACTTGTTTGAGAGGTGCTTGCATGTTTGATTAACAAAGAAAGCATGAAATTGGTTCTTAAGCTCTCTTTTGATTATTTGATAATCATGTTGCCATTCTAGAGTTGTTAGGCCACTCATTGATGACCTAGAATTGCTCTTGTGTTGTTTCATTGTGGTGATACTTGTTTGGTGTTGTGAAGATTGAATTAAAGTATTGAATTTGATTAATTTGGTGTAATTTATTCAAATGAAGAATTTGTAAAAATTAGGGTTCTTAACCCTTTCCAAATTTGAGGCTTTTAATATATGTGTTGTGTATTGATGTATATATGATGTATATTAAATTTGGTGATGATTGGATCTCATCTTGACTTATTTTGAACAAGATTAGTCTAAATTGCAAATCCTGAAACATTCTGGGTAGTTTCGGCAATTTAAAAAAAATTGGAATTTTTGTTGCAATTTGTATTTTGATGTATTGGACATGTATAAATCATTTTGGGATTGATTTGGAATCACTTAAATATGTATTTGACAATTTGATGACCAAAATGAACAAAGTGTAAAGTTATGGGGCAATTCGGCTATTATGAAGAAATTTGATTTCTTGGGTAAAAAATTCAGATTTTAAGTATTGAGTAATTAAAATAAATAAGTTTATTTTAATTGTCCGAGAAAAAATTTTTGAAATCGAAAAATTTTGATTTTCCGCGTTCCACTGCGTTACCCGGTAATACCCCTATAAAACCCCAACAAAAACCATCTAGAGAGCTCGTGTGCGTGTAGCGTTCGTGTTGGCATTCGCATGCATGCATGTGGCGTTCGTGTTAGCCAGCTTCTAGAGATGCAGACAATACCCTCCGTAAAAGATCAAATCAAAATGATAATCAATGAAACTAAGCCTCCATCTACAATAAATTGAGGAGGATGACCTCCATGATCTTGGACTTTCGACAGCTAAAAGAGTCTGCCATGTACTTGGAAGAGGAAGAAGTGGGGAGCAAGAAGCTCTATATCCAAAGAGAGTACAAGAGGAAAAATGAAGGAGGCTCATAAAATGGGGCATTAGAGGTGAACACCGTCCAAAAACGGTACTTCTATGACATAAGAAAACCATTAGACCAAGTACTGGAAGAACTGACAAGGCAGGATCTTTTGAAGCTGCTGGATCCACAATAGAAGCCGATTACTAAACACGACAACCCTGCCTACTATTGCGCATTCACCAGTTCCCAGATTACGAGACTAAAAGGTGTGATTGCCTGAAATATGAGATTCAAGACTTGATCGACGGAGACAAAATACCTGATCATGAGTAGTGTCACTCCTAAGCACGATTTTTACATCGCACATTTCATTATCATGTGATGACTCTCTTTTGAATGTTCAATGAAATAAATTTGGTTTTGCAAAATTTTCTATCTCCCGATAAGAATGAGCATGTCTAAATTTGGAAAAAAGTTTTAACTTTGGAATCACAAGCAAAATGTTATCAAAAAATTGCGTACTAAACTTTCACTTAGAATTGAAAAACACTTGACATTCATTTGATCATTTTCCCAGGTTAAAACGACACTAGGTCAAAGAGATGATGCAAATAAAAATGTTTGGAAAAAAAAAAAAGAAAAGGAAAAAAAGAAAAAAAAGAATTGCAAAAAACGGAAAGAGAAAGATGAAAAAGAAAAGTAAAAAAGAAAGAAAAATGGTGAATCCCACTAAATATACTCCGTTGTTTGAGGAGTTTAGTAACTAGGAGTATCGTGAACTCCACGAGTACTTTCACGTCAAATAATAACTCAAATATTGAGTATGCAAAGTAACTTGAGTCGGTGAAATTGTTGAGTAACCATGGGCTCGCATCACAAATGTGTAGTCTATGCATTAAAAGGTAATTTGACAATATAAGGAAGCTATGGATGAACCCTACATAAGATAAACATTTGAGAAGTCCTAAAAAATTGTTGATCCTTAAATAAGTGTTAGCTTGTCTCGACTGAGGAAAAGATGAAAAATGAACTAAAGTGTTAGCATTAAATCCACACTTAGCGCTAGCATAAACCAATCCGGATTGTGCGTAATTCTTTGTGAGAGAATCACACACACACAGAAGCATTCGAAAGGTGAAACCTTAGTTGAAAATGGAATTTTGAATTTAGGCAATGCTCATGCCTTGGAAAGAGACACGATTTCGAAAGAGAATTCTTTTTTTAGAAAATGCAAAGATTCATTACATGATGAAAGGAATTTGGATAGCAAAATAAGTGATTTGGGGAAACCCCGAGGAATAGCCTGGACAGAAGAAGGACAAGATCTGACGATACCTCCGTGGAAAACATCACGACCTTCTACAAGCCGAAGAACGGGCACGCTACTAAAGATCATTTGGAATACCAATAACACAAATGAACTCAGGAATGAAGACATTGGAATAGAACCTCTCACAATTGAATGCACCGAGGGGCCTGAATGCCCATCTTCATCTTCAAATCGATCGAGGCATTGGAGGACTGAGGGTCCAATAACTATCACAGTAGAGATCAATGCATCTTACAACCGATCGAGACATCTCTAAACTCTCACAAACCACCGAGGGGCTCGAGTGCTTATCTTCATCTTCAAATCGATCGAGGCATCAGAGGACCGATGGTCCAACAACTATCACAGTAGAGATCGAGGCATCTCACAAATGATCGTGTTATCGGAGGATCGATGATCCATCAATTATCACAAAAAAGAGATCGAGACATCTTACAACCGATCAAGGTATCAGAGGACTGAGGGTCTATTAACTATTGGAGTTGGAAATGAAGCCTGGTGAGATCGAAGCATCTCGATACCGATGAATAAGGGCCCGCGAGGTCAGGTACATTGGAGGCAGATAAATGGATCATTTTTATACTCATTGATTGATTAGGTTGGTATGGGTAATGACATCTTGTACCATACCCAACACGTTACCATCCCTAATTAGAAGTCCTTAGCATTTTATAATTTTTGGAAAAGAAAATTGTAACATTAAGGCTTTAGTTTAGTGGTGGGCTAGTATCGGTTCAAGTCCTTTCATAATCATGGAGACTTAAAACAAATTCCCCTCCTATAAATGTGGATGACTAGAGATAGCAGTGGGTAAGATTTAGTGTTGTTTTGTCAAGATCAAACTCAGACCGTTTTGAAATTAAATTACCAAACCTGCTCCATATCCGTTGCAGGCTTTATTTTCAATTACCAAACACATCTTATAGGATTTATACTTATTACTAAACTCTTATTAGTACTCAACAGATTTTTGTGAGTTTTTAAATTCTAAACATAAGTGTTAGAAATACATTCTTAAATCAAATATACATAATGCATCAATACAACATAAATTTTCCAATTTAATCAAGAAAATATACCAATAATTTAACTGAAAAAATTCCAAAAAATTTCATTCAACAAACAATATCATCCATTTTATTCATCTCATTCAACACCAAGTTAAAAATTGTCACCTTATGCACTAGTAGAACTAACACTCTTCTAAGATGATGAGTATTTGAGTTTAGCGGATAACTTCTGTGGGTATCCATTGATACTTGGTTATTACCAAGTTCACACCAAACCCACAATGGTTTTATTTTAAATTATCGAATCCGCTAAATACTTACTAAGTCCTACCTACATCTAATGGATAATTACGAGTTTACGGGTAAAATTATTAACCTTATGGATGACTGAACAAATTTCCTTTTTACAATTGTTGTGGTAGTTGATGTATCTCCAAATATAATATCTCCTTATGTGTGTGTTGGTGGGATAACGGTCCGAATAGATTTTCGAATCATATTTAGTAGATCTGTAACCTCTATTTTTATTGAGGTTTGAAAAGATAAGATAAAATATGGTAAAATAAAAAATAGTGTTTGGAAATAAATATTTTGGGGAGTTATGGTTATTGAGAATTATTCATGGGTTGAAAATCTTTGAAAATTGTATTGTTCTTAGAGTATTATGATGGGTACAATATTTAAATATAAAAAATATGCTCATTAATTTTGCAATATTCCCTAATTGTATATTGATTAAATCATTGTCTTCACCAAAAGTTTTTCTCTTTTCTCTTATTCAATATAAAATTATTAAACCATCATTTTATTATATCATGTTCCCAAAAAAAAAAAATTATTTTGCACTCTCTCCTATCATTTTATCATATCATACTAAATCTCCTTAAATTCAGTCCAAAATGTATGAATTCAAACTATCAATCCACTTCATATTTAATAAAATTAAATATATATATTTTTCTTTTTTTGTAAAACAATTATAAAATTATAAAATTGCTCAGACAATGACATCAGTGATGACACATCATCTAATTGTCTTAAATTTATTTAATTTTAATTATAGGCCAACTAGATAGCGCGTAAACACCGTACAGAGCCACAAAGAGGGAGAGTGACAGAGACACTTCGCAGAACGCATCGCTGTCTCAACATCTCTGCTCTGCAATTTCAATTTGCATCTACCCTTTTACTCTCTTTCTCTCTTCCTCTCTAACTTCAGCTCGCTGTCTTTCTCATCACTGGATCCTGCGTTTTTGATATAATTCTTAATGTACTCGGCGATTCACTCGCTGCCCCTCGACGGTGGCCACCCCGAATTTCAAGGCCGACTTGATGGGACCAGTCTCCCCGGAGACGCCTGCGTGGTCATGACCTCCGATCCCAGGCCCCGCCTCCGCTGGACCGCCGATCTTCACGACCGCTTCGTCGATGCTGTCACCCAGCTAGGTGGCCCCGACAGTGAGTTTTTTTTTTTTTTTTTTTTTTTAATTATTGTTTTACTTTTAATTATGTCTACACTAAATATAATGCATGTCAATATTCTCTCAAATGTGGGTTGGGTTTGAAGTTTAACTTTATTGTAAGACAAATTAACGTTTTAAAAAAAAAAAACACTTCATAGTACTCTTCATTTTGTTTCTATTTCTATCTTCATGTCTATTTTATTTCATACAGTGCTCAATGTTTTAATTATTTAGTTAATTTATGTACTTATAAAATGTTTATGTTTTGAATGATTAGATTTAGATAGGTGGCCGGTTATCAATTTTGGTCTTACTATACTTTGTAGTTAATTTTTATAGATATTTTATTTTTATTGGATTTTCTGTGATTAATAATATATTTATATTTATTTTATTTTTGAAATTTCTTTTGATACTTACGTTTGTTGAGGAAGTTTCTAAGATAGCTTTGGGTCTTCGATTTCTTGGATTAGAGCAAAGTAATACTTGAAAACAGTCCATAATGGTCACAGTTTGAAATCTAAAGATCATGATGATATAGAGTTAGTGATTGACCATTTGTTGATGTCATTATTGTTATAAATGAATTAAGGAAATATACATATATATTTCCCAACTATGTGCCCCCAAGGGTTAGGAATTGAAGGTCTTGACAATCTAACCCGACCATTGGGTTTTGAGTGCATTCTGCATTCAAAACACATTTTTCAGAAAAGCAAAAATCAATTAATTCTCCAAAAAAGGACTTGGAGTGCATTTTAATCTAAAAAAGCACGCTTGTCTATTTGTGCCAAAAGCTAAACAATTAATATAAAAGCATTTAATTATCCGAAAGAAAATTTGACAATATTAAGAGCATTCCCTAAACTACATGCATTTTAAGTATGTATTTTGTCAAGCTTATTCATTGTCATTGGTGTTATGTCCTTTCTATTCTTCTAGTTTAGGTGTCTTTTAATTCTACAAAAACTCATGACTCCATTGTGTGATTACGCAGTACTTGAGCTATGATAAATTATAAAATATTGCCAATGGGACAAATAATGGTTTGGAACATGTAGTTCAATGATGTTGGCGAGTATGGGTAATGCATTATAAAGCAGAGTGATTATGTTATTTTCTCTTGGTCTTCAAAATAATATGTTATTCATAGTGGATTTTGAGAATCTGGTTCTCCCACAACGTGGAAATTTTTTTGATCTACAAGCTTTATTTGAAGTTTTATATCTACCATCTAAATATGGAATGATATGCCAACTTTCAGTTGCACTGTTTATCTAGTTATTATTCCTCAAAGTTCTTATATAACATGCCATATTTTACTCTTTTAAAGTTGCTAGCTTAAGTAGTCTGCAACTCCATGGCCTTGTTGCAAAATTCTCCTTGATGCAGTTGCATATAAACTTTTGGTGAATCTTTTAAATTTTGGTACAATTATTATAGTATGTGCAGTGGCGGAGCCAGACATTTAAAGTAGTGGGGGCAAGTTGAATATGCCAAAGATTTTGATCTCTTTTAATTGTTTTCATTTAACTCTGGGTAGAATATATCTAATTTCATGTTGACAGTGGACTTGAATTGAAGGTGAGACAAATCTTAATGAATTTAAAAAGGATATCATGTCTTAAATGGTAGCAGTAAGCTTTTAACTCTTCGATTAAATAGACATGCATACCATCAATTTTCAACATAATTGATGTCGGAAATTTAGCATAGGGCATATAACCAACAATTGATGCACTCCTTGTAGTCTTAGTACTTGCAAGTTGCAAGTACTCCCCAAGTTTGAAGGTACTTTTGCACTCTTGGCACTTCCCCAGTATGTTGCTTCATCATTTTCAATTGGAAGCTTAAAAGGTGCACCATACAATTTATTAATGATGCTCCACAGGCTTGGATGTACTATTGCTACTGGGCCCTAGTAGTTCACTGTTTTGTTAATTGGACATTGCTAATAAGTTGCCTAAGGGATGTTCCTTTTATTTCTATATAACTACTAATTAGTGCTTCTCATGTTTCAAGGTACTATTGCACTCTCTGTAGTTCATGAGTATGTCGTAGGGATGTTGTCTAGGAAGCATTATGTATAGTGTCATGTTGGATGGGTGTCACGGGCTTACTCACTCCCATGCGGCCTTATACACTCAACAGTCCATCGTTAGTGCTAAGCACTGCATAATTGTCAAAGGCGCGCCTCAGGCTCAGGACTAATGAAGGGTTAGGCTAGACAACCTTCATCAGGCGCGCGCTCACCGGAAATTGAAGAGACAAACAAGAGGGAATAGAAAACCACACCGACAGAAAAGAACTTATATTACATAAAGCTAGTATTGTTGCGTGGTTTTTGGTTGATGGATAAAAATCAACTCAACACCCATATTTATAGTAATTGCCTAGTGAAATGGATAGTTGAGATTTCGCCGTCCTAAATCGATCCAACGGTTACAAACGATGCTAGAAGTTGGTATTCTTAGAAGGGTATGTCTTCTAGAAATGCTACTCTTTAAAATGTGCGCTTTTAGAAGTTTGGAAACCTAGAAATGTGTGAAAGATATTTAAAAGGAAGTTTTCTAGATAATGGGAAATGCCTAATGAACTGTGCACGCCCATTGTTCGATGAAATGCTTCAATGAATTCTTATGCCGTGTTGCGTGCCAAATGTTTGATGAAATGCCGCGAAGACACTTGGGGTGTAACACTCTCCCCCACCTAGCTCTATGATGCCCTTGTTGTGCCTTGTTGATACTCCCGAATTCAGCTTTGACCTACTTATAACTTGGTGTGATTTCTTTCCTTGGTGTCTCCAAATATTCTTGACTAGGATCTTCTGCATCAATTTTTCGAGTGATGTGAATTGTTTCTTTATACTCTTTCTGTGACTTCACGAATCGCCTTCGGTGTTGTTATAAGAGTTTTGGCAACGTAAGTTCTCCTTTCTCAAGTTTCGCCTTATGATCCTCCACCTTCTTTCGTGAAAGTCTCATGGGCATGTTTGACAGCATGGTATCCTTGTATTCCTTGAATAAGTCTGCTTTCGTTGTTGTCACCTCCTCCTTTGTGTCGAATGAATCCTCATCAAGCTTCAAGATAACAAGATACTCCAACTCCTCATTCCATGCATCTCTGGAGAGATCCTTGCTCTTGATAGTGTTTCCTCGAATAAGTGGCACCATATATGGCTCCCCTTTGCCTATGATGCTTATGGTGTTCGAATGAGAGATAGGGATTGCCTGCACTTTATCCAAAAATTCCACCCCAAATCCAACTTTAAATTCATCAAGAAGAACAACCAACAAACTCACATTGTCATGTCGTGCCGACCTATGCTGTCAAAGGCGCCGCCTAAGCGGCGCTTAGGCAGGCGCCTTGACAGTTTCAAGTTGAAAATGCTTAGGCGGCCTGCTGGAAACAAGTGACTGTTTGAGAGCTGTGCCCACGTGGTCAACAAGTGCCCATGCATCAGAATTTAAAGCTTTTTGAAGAGAGAGAATTGCCAGTGAATGCACATGAGCTGTTTGCCTATTTGTAAATCAAATTTACAGCTGTATTTGTACCGTTTACAACATATATTTATTATTTTTTTGATAAATTCATTTATATGGTGTGACTTTTGTGGGCATCTTTGGAGGCATTTGATTCAAAAAGTCAAAGTATTAAATTCATTTATATAGTGTGACCACTTTGGTGTGGGCCGTGTGGCAGCATGAGTTGTTTTCCTGAAAATTGGAGGCAAAAAATGTGATTTGAATCATTTATATATTCTCTATTTGTAGAATTTTTTAATTCATATACTCCATTTCGTAGAGGGCTCCACAAAAAATAGGAAAGAAAAATAAAAACACTAGAACTTAATTAATTATTGGTATCACTTGTTTGATTTGTTTATTTAAGTTATAAAATTTTATATAATAGATGAAAAAAAAATCTGTATAGTTGACTAGTCAACCAGCTCTTTGACAATTAAAGGGGCGCTTGGGCGGCGCTTTGGCGGTTTAGACTATCAAAACGCCTTGCACCGCCTACCACCTTTGACAGCATAGGTGCCGACTCCCAAATCGCACGTCCACTCGTGCTACGCCATCTAATGGTCTAGCGGGGGCGTCACTGTTTTAAGGTATCTTCCCCCTTTCGCCAAATTGAGACCAAGATGTTTTGCTTTCGCACTCTTGATATAGTTATGAGAAGTTTTGGTATCCATAAACGCTAATATCTTCTTGCCGTTGATGTCCATTTCATCGTGCATGGGCATACTGTCTAGCGGCGCGCTCTGTGTATGCTTGGTTTTTGAGGGCACCGAGCTATTTTAAGCATCCTATGCTTGCTTGCTCTCCATCGTTCTTTGACCGAACATGGAATTGAGCGGTTCCTTCTTTGGACACTTCCTTGTCATGTGATCTCCATCACAAAAGAAGCAGCTGGTCCTTGGCTTATCTCCTTTTCCATGAGCAGATGGCTTATCTCCTTTGCGTCACGCCTCTGCTCATTTACCTTCAGGAACTTGCCTTTCCCGCCCTTGGGATGTGAGGATTGCGAATCCTTTGATCCCCTGTCTTTCTCGTGACTGGGCTTGCTGCTCTTGAGCTTGCTCGACTCGCCCTTGTGGAATTCCACTAATGTCTTTGCCGTAGGGAGTGCTGTGGAGATGTTTGTTTCCCTACGTTGATGCTACTCCATACGTGCCCATCCTTGCAACCTATCCAAGAAGTTGAAGAGCTTGTCTGTATCATTCACGTCGGGGATCTCTAACATGAGGTTCAAGAACTCTTTCATGTGCCTGACGATGGTAGTGGTATGCCTCAACTTCTTCAACCTCTTAGGAGCATCATTCACCACATTCTCCGGGTATAAGTGGTGTTTGAGCTGTTACAGAAGTTCGGACAAAGTGTTGATGGTGCAGGTGCCTTGTTGCATCTCCATATACTTCTTGCTCTACCAAATAATAGCATGCTCAGAGAGATATAAGGCATTGGTGCTTATCTGGTCCCGCTCTTCTCATATGCCCAACGCGTCAAAGGAAATCTCCATTTGCCAACATAAGTTGTCTAACTTCTTGGCATCCCGCTTGTGGCTTCGGCTTCCGCACATCGACCCTTGATGAACCATCTTGTAAAGTTGCAAGTCCGTTAGCCATCGTCCACTGCACAACGCCAAATCCACCTTGGTTTCATCCAAGCTCATGCGTAGCTTCTCCACCTGTGCTTGCAATAAATTATAGCATTCATAAGCTTAGTTCCAAGAGCCTTACCACGTTTACACTATCGGCCGCTTGCCACGGTATTAAGCACGAGCTTCTTTAACTCCTCCCCTTAAAAGTCATAGTGAGCCTTTATGCTTTCAACCGTTTGTTCAAGCTCCTCTACTTGATCACATTGCCAATGCCTTGGCGACAGCTTCCCCAAGCTCCTTAATAGTGTCTCGAGACTTTTCGGCAGCACACCCGTATATTTCGTCATGGTTCTTCCTTTCATCTCGTTGGAATCCTCGTTTCTTGCAGAAACCTTGACTTTGATGCCATTTATCACGGGCTTACTCGCTCCCATGCGGCCTAGACACTCAACAGTTCGTCGTTGGTGCTAAGTAACCTAGAAATGTGCTTATCCCAAGTACTTGCACAACGGAAATTGTAGAGACAAACAAGAGGGAATAGGAGAACACAAATACAGATAAAGAATTAGATTACACAAAGTAAGTTGCAAAGCCAGTAATGTTGCTTGTTTGGTTTTTGGATTATGGATACAAATGAACTCAATACCCCTATTTATAGTAGTTGCCTAGTTAAATGGATGAATGAGATTTCACCATTCTAAAATCGATCCAATGGTTACAAACAATGCTAGAAATTAGTGCTTCTAGAAAGGTGTGTCTCTTAGAAATGCTAACTCTTAGAACTGTGTGCTTTTAGAAGTTTGGAAATCTAGAAATGTGTGAAAGGTATTTAAAAGGAAGTTTCTAGATAAGGGCTCAAGCCCAAGGCCCATTTTGAAGCCCGCTCGCCAGATGTTTGATGAAATGCCTCAATGAACTGTGCACAACAACTGTTCGATGAAATGCTTCAATGAATTCTCATGCCAAGTTGTGCGCCAAATGTTTGATGACATGCCGCAAAGACACTTGGGCGTAACAAGGGTTACCCTTAGTGATTTATAAGTAGTGTCTAATTTATCTTCTTTGTTTTATATAGAAAAGAAATTTGTACTTTGTCATGAACGTGATCAGTGTCCTAATTTTCGGTGAAATTGCCAGAGTTATAATTCTAGAATGATGCATGTTAAGTCATGGTGCTTCTCTTTCATTCTAGAATGATGCATGTTAAGTCTTTGTTGTATCCTTCTCTATTGTTGACTTTTTCAGGCTGTGAATCCCCATGCTCATAAATCTCACATGAAGCAAGGAGAAAAAAAAAAGGGAAGTTTTTCTTTAGTCTGTGGCACATTAGTGACCTAGAGTATGGTTTCATAGTTTAAAGGTAAAAGGTGTGCATGTGTGATGAGTCCAGCAAAGCAGCCAACATATGCCGTCTGAGGCACTCCAGTGTGCATGCTCATGCTCATATGCTTAACTTGGATGATAAGCCTCAAGGCAAGAGGCAAATTTGTGCATGTCTTTGAGGAAATATCAATGTTCTAAAACGCGCTAGGCGTTAGTCGGGCGGCTACCCAGATGCTTCTCTAACCATCCTCCAAGTAAGTCCCGAACCAGGCTCTACTTCTTCATCATCACCAGATTCACCACCCTCAACAATCCATCCTTGTGCATTAGTAGCATCTTTTGCTTGTAATACATCCAATTTCAAGTCCTCCTCCCTTTTGTGCTTGTTTTTCAACTTGGCATTAAAGGAAACGAAGACAAGATTGTTTAATCGATTCACATCTAGTCTATTCATTTTCTTCGTGTGAATCTACATAAATAATTTAAATAAATCAATTAATATTAATAATTACAAAATAAAATAATCAAATATTTAACTAATTTTAAATATTTACCCCCTCAAAAGTGCTCTAATTTTGTTCGCACCCGGATGAACTAGTGGTTAATGACAGTATAATTTTTGCCATTTTTAGCAAGATAGGTGTATGATGCCCATATGTACGCCACCATGAAACTACAAATTAACATAAATAGTTTGAATGAAATATAATAAATCTTATATATTTTGCAAAATAATTCAAATGAATACTTTGTTTTTTGTTTTTACCTAGATTAAAAACATCAATCGATACCCGACATGCTTTGGCCGCCACTTCTATATCAAAAGCTTCATCTTTTGTCTTATACGAAACCAACTCCTCATTTATCACCTTACTTTGCATGTCAATGTCATTGGAGAAGAAAGTCTCCACAACCGTAAATACCCCATCCATTACATTCACATCGTATTCAATGCTTGTATCCTTATAGTAGTAGTAAGGATTTAATAGATAAGCAACACAATGCAATGGAGTATCAAACCGCCCTTCAATTTTACTATCAATAATCTCCAAGATTGGCCGATAATTACTCAATATTGTTCAATGCATCATTTATTTTTTTTTTTTGCATTCTTTAGCTCTCCATATACAAAGCCCATAGATGGCTTTCTATCCCCATCAACTAATCGAATCACCCTCACCAAAGGTGCAAACACCTTCAAACATTGGGTCACCCCATTCCAAAAAGAGACACTCATCACCGTGGTAAATGCAGCTTTCCCTTTAGCTTGTCTCGACCATATGCACTCATTTCATTCTGTGCTACCAAACATGGTTCCCAAACTTTCATTTTTCTCGATCAAACTTTGTAAGGTTAAGTAAGCTGAGGCAAACCTAGTTACTCCGGGTCTGACTATGTCCTTCTGATTTGTAAACGATCTCATCATGGACAAAGTCTTGTGATGGGCATACTCGAAAATGGTGAAAGTCTTGGCACTATCAATGGTTTTTTTGTACCTCGGCAATTTCCCAATACTTTCAAGCATGAGGTTTATGGTGTGAGTAGCACATGAACTCCAAAAAATATTTGGCATCTTCGCCTTCAACAACTTTGCCGCGGCCATATTGTTTGAGGCATTGTCTGTTACCACTTGAACCACATTTTCCGCCCCACTTGTTCAATACCCGTCATAACATACTCATAAATGTGCTCAGCAGTATGCGCCACATCCGAACTTTCCTTGGAAGAAAGGAAAGTGGTACCTATTGTGCAATTAACACACAAATTCATTATACTTCTCTTTATCCTATCACTCCAAGCCTCTGTCATGATAGAACACCCGTTATCCTTCCACTCATTCTCATGTTATTGTAGAAAAACTTTTAACACTTTCAACTTCCTCTTTCAATAATGGCTCCCTCAATTCATATTGGCTAGGACCTCTGAAACCCGGTCCAAATTGACCAACTGCTTCCATCATCGCTATCCAGCTATCATTGTCAATGGCATTGAACGGAATACCAGATTTATAAACCCACTTAGCAACAAATCGCTTCACATTATGTGTATTTTCTTTAAAAAGTGCTTCATTAATATTTTGTTGCCGCATTGTTTTACCATCACTAGCTGAAGAATCATGATGGGTTACCATTGTCCACCTATCTAAAGGGCCGCAATGCCGAGGGGGTCTTGAATCTAACCATTCTTCTATTTCACGAATTTCATCTTCTTTTTCATCGTCCCCAATATTAACTCTTTGCCTTATCTCACTAACATGCTTATCTTTTTTTTTTTTTTTATTCATTGCCTCCAAAATGGCTTGTCTATACTTCTCTTAATCTTCTTTACTGGACTTTGGACATTTTGCAACATTTCCCGATATATGCCCAATATGTTCTTTCATTCTGTAAACTCCTCCGGAACTTTTTTTTAAACATAACTTGCATTTAACTTTGTCCAAGTTATTCGGATCCACTAAAGCCCCATACTCCCATCCAACATCATTTGAATTCCGTTTAAGAACGGGACTACACTCCGAATTAGAAGCTGTGGAAGAAGAAGCCATGTCCTATCCTATATAGTATAAAACAATTAATTTAATAGGCATTATTAACAAATTACAATTAACTAACAATAGTAAAATACTAATAGGCATTATTAATTAATAAGTATTACTAAAATAATAAAATACTAATACAATTAACTGCGTGAGTGACTGTTGACAATTCCAACAAAAAAAAAATCAAAATATCAAACCTTACCATGCGTGATGAAGTAGAGGCAGAGAGAAAAGAGCAGAGGCACAAAGAGAAGAGGAGTTGAAGAGATTAATTTCAAAGTAAATTAGTTCAAAATTAACTAACAAAATAAATATTAAATAGCTTTAATAAATCAAATAACGAATTAAATCAAGTTGGAATAAAAAAATAAAATAATAACTTTACCTTATGCGACGACCGGAGGACGACGTGATGAAGAGAAGAGAAGATCGACGAGAGAAGGCAGATGAGAGCAGAGGCAGATGAGAGCAGACGCAAAGAGGCAGAGAGAAAATAAGGGTTAGAGGCAAGAGAGAGTTTTTTTTTTTTGTTATAAACACTGGACCAAAACATCGTACGTTTTGGTCTACCCCCGCAAAAAAAGCAGCGCCGATACAAGGCCGATTAGTGGCCGTGTATCGGAACTTGGTCGGCCGAGTGGCGGCGAAATCGGCGCCTAGGCGCCGATTCCCGCCGACCACTCGACCGCGGGACTATCCCCAATGATTTGGTGGTAGTCGCTGCGGCAGGGTGACGCCGATATATTTCGCGCCGCCTAGGCGCGTCTAGGTGGTGCGTTTTCGAACACTGGAAAATATAGTCATCTCATAGTTATTTCAAGATGAGTTGCATTTCCTTTGTGTTTACCCATTTTTGCACATTAAATGGAATCATTATTTCTTATACTAGAGTTCAAATAATTAGTTGATATTAATCTTTGCATGCCCCTGATTCTTCTGGATATGGGTCTCAGAAGCAACACCCAAGACTATCATGAGAACAATGGGAGTGAAAGGCCTTACCCTTTATCATCTCAAATCACACCTTCAGGTTGTTATTGTCACTTATTCTTTTGAACAACTAATATAATGTATTGCAAATATAATCATTGTCGTGTATTAACATTTTCCCCTTCTTGTACTTTCAGAAGTACCGCTTGGGAAAGCAAGCGTGCAGGGAAACGACGGATAACTCTAAGGATGGTAACTTTCTTGTTCTTCAGAATGCAAAATGATTTTTATATGTTCTATTATGTTACATGAAACTTCCTGTCGAATGTTCTCATTTCATTTAATCAAATGAAAAGGCTAGTTTTTAAACCGCCATATTATTGTGTCAGTGAGGAATCCATGGAAAAAAATTCTCTCCAAAACAACCTAGCAGTATACTGTCTCTGTAGCATCAGCTCTAAGAAGACACTATACTCCTCAGGCTTTAGTTCAGGGTTGTTGGGAGTCAAGATATGACTGGAATTCTATAATGATTTTGTTTCCATCAACTGATTTTACCTCTTTTGGCATAATTGTCTTTTCAATTGATTTTCCCTATTTTGCTATTCTCCTAAAGGCTGCATGGTTAGGACGAAAATAAACTTCTGTGAACTGAAAATTGGAACAGTTAATTACGTTTGAGACAAATAGATGCACCTGAAATTCTTATTTATGATGTATGGTTGGCATTGCAGTTTATTTTGTGAACTGCAAATTGGAACAGTTATTGACGTTTGAGACAAATAGATGCACCTGAAATTCTTATTTATGATGTATGGTTGGCATTTCAGTTTCTTGTGTTGCTGAAAGTCAGGATACTGGTTCATCGACAACATCATCAAGAAGAATGGTATCCCACGATCTGAATGAGTACGTTATCATCCTCACATATTAATTCCAAAACTTATTCATTTTTCTATGTTTGATCGATTGTTGCATTCAGTGTTTCAAATAGTGGTTACCAAGTTACAGAGGCTTTGCGAGTACAGATGGAAGTCCAACGAAGGCTACATGAGCAGATGGAGGTAATTTCAGTTGGGATCTACTAGATAAGCCTTAGTGTTTCAGTCAATAAGCTTGATCACTTGGACGCTTCACTCATCTCTTGTATGTATGAGAGAGTCAAATGTCGCAAGCCACTTTTTGATATAATTTGGACAAAATGTGGTGGAACATAATTGGCATACAATCTAGCTATGGCTTGTTTTTCAATTTTAAGTTCTTCCTACTGTAAAGATTTATTTTCTACCAATCGGTTTTCCTGTTTGATCCTGTTTAGGTTAATCATTTCCTATGTTTTATCCTTGCCAGGTTCAGAAACGACTCCAACTTCGGATTGAAGCGCAAGGCAAATATCTACAAACAATACTCGAGAAAGCTTTTAAAGCTTTGAATTATCAGGCCATCGAGGCTGTTGGGCTTGAAGCTGCTAGGGATGAGCTTTCCAAACTAGCCATCAAAGTTACCCTTGATTGTCAAGGGATGGCCCCTCTGGAGAACATAAAATTGCCGTCCATATCTGAACTTGCTGCGAATCTAGAGAACAAAAATGCTTCCTGTATACCAGCTCGAATCGACGATTTTTCTGTTGAAAGTTGCTTAACTTCAACCAGTAGTCCAGTTTCTCCAATGGGTGTGGGTTCACAGGCTGCTGCCTTGAAGAAGAGACCGAGTCCCTTGTTTGGTAATGGAGACCCCTTGGTATTGAAGGGAAACATGAGGCAAGAAATTGACAGGGTGATGCCTAATATTGGATGAACAACATCTTGGCATTTCAATTTTACAAATGGAAACCCATTTTGACTTCCCCCTTTGTTTATGTTTAGTTAATCTATGAGTGAATTTGGTATAACAAATGTTAAAGTATAAGATAGCGTCAATACTTGCGTAGAAAAATAATCTCATGTTCGTGCAGTTCAATTCTGTGGGAGTATAAAATAGCATTAACGCTAGTGTTAACTATGTGTTTGGAGTAGCGTTTAAACGCTAGAGTATACGTTAATTTATAAGCTTATAAAACTCTACATCAAATGGTGTCTAAATGTCTTAGCCAATATAAACTGTATGTATTATCAGTGTTCTGGATATTCCTAAAGCAAATGTTTTTAAATGTGGGAATGCTTTAATTTTACATGGGATTGCCTCATTCAATAGTTTATGTACTTCTTGTTTTTCGGGTGGTGGAGAGAGGGTTGAAATTTTGACATCATTATTGAAAGGGAAAATGCTTTGTGGATCTGCAATTTTTTCTTCGTAATTATCCATTAAAATTTTAATTTTTCCATATTTTTTTTGAAAACGTTGGAAATTCTGTCGCCAAACTATTTGATCCGCACTTAAATAAAACAGGTAAAATTTTCAACTATCCCAAATTTTTACAAGAAATATACCCTTCATCCCTTGGGGGCTTTTTTCATAATTATCAATTAGATTAGTGTTGTTCAAGACTCCCATAAGGAAATCCTATAAAATCTATTATATATTTTTGATAAGTGTGGTTTATACTCACTTATTCCTACATTCTTGACTTACTATTTTGTTAGATTCCGTATAATTTAATGTATTTTGTAGTTTATTTTATGTTTTATTTGTAGGAAGCATTAGAACATGGATCTTGGGGAAATTTGACTTGTTTTGGGACCTTATGGACGAATCGGAAGCACGCGGGAAGACTAAAAATGCAGAAAAGATCAATCTAGAAAGTGTCTGGCGTCGCGACACCCACTTCTGGCATCACGACACCCATTCAGAGTCTGCCATAGTAATTTCCCGCAGATCAGGCGTCGCAATGCCACTTTTCGGCGCGCGACGCAGCGAAAGACACCCAGAAACATCAGAAATCAGGGTTTTACATGCACAAGACTCCAAGACTTTCCTAGAAATACATAAGCTCATCCAAAACCCTAGAGAGGAGAAAAATACACAACCATGAGTTCTAAACATATATTTTAGAGAGATCTAGGGATGAGGATTGAAGAGTGATGAGCAGAAAATATATCAATATTTACCGCCACTTTTACTTAATATTTTGTTTAGTTTCTCGGGTTTGATGAACATTTTGATATGTTTTAGTTTATTTTACAGATAAAATAATATTGGGACTCAATGAAATCATTTAGGACGAAATGTGGGTCAAATAAGGGGAAATATTGGACTTGATATATTAATTTTGGAGATTGGAAACTTAAAAGGGCGTTTTAACGAAGTGCAGTTTTGGAAATTCTTGTTTTGCGCATCTGTCGTATTTTGGGCATAACTTTTTACTCTCGATATCGGATTGAGATGATTCAAGCTCCAGATTAAAGAAGACTCATAGATTTATAACTTTGAAAGACAAAGTAATTTCGAATTTTGAAGATTTCATGACCGAAATTGATGAAACATCCGGAAGTGTGTTATGTGTAATTATTAAAGTCATTTTCAAAGCAAAAAAATAAATTAATAAATAAATAATAAAAATTATCAAATCTCCACCAAACATGATAGCAATTAGTGGAGCAATTAATAAAGGATTTGGTGGAGTAATTAGTGGAGCAATTAATAATGGATTTGGTGGAGCATTTGATGAATGATTTGATGGAGGCAAAATTTTGCCTATAAATACCAAGCCATTTCATTTGTAAATTCATACTTTATTCTAAGGAATTCCTTAAGAATACTAAGAAGATTGTATCTTGTTTGTTTATTTACAGCTTTCAGTAATTAATTTCCGTTTTCGCACTTTCTTTTCTTTACTTTTCAGTTTTTACTTTCCGCAATTTACTTTTACGCACAATACTTTTCTTTCTTTAATTTTCAGTTTTTACTTTTCAGTAATGAGGAGGTAACTCCTCTTTGCTGGGGTATAAGGTAAATTTTTTTATTACTAATATTTAGATTAATCTCCCTTAATTATAATATATATACTAGTTAAAACCCGACTTAATGAGGATACCGCCATATTGGTCGGTTGGTAATTATTTAAATTGGTTTTAACCTAACTAAACTTGATACCTCCTGATTGGTCGGTTGTTAATTAATTATTAATTTGACTTAATCTGGATACCGCCTATATGGCTGGTTGGTAATTATCATGCAAATTTAATATATTATATTAAAAGAGATATCTAAAATAGAAGTAATAAAAGTGGATCATTTTACCTCAGTATTTTATTTTATTGTACTTTTACTTTATTTACTTTTCAGCAATTTACTTTTCAGCAATTTACTTTTACTTTATTTACTTTTCAGCAATTTACTTTTCAGCAATTTACTTTTCAGCAATTTACTTTTCAGCAATTTACTTTTCAGCAATTTACTTTTCAGCGATTTACTTTTCAGCATTTACTTTATGTCTTTTCTTTTATTTAAGTTTCTACTACCCGTAAATATGTGTCGTAATTAAGCCAGTTATATGGGGTTGTGATGAAATCCAATATCACCGGTTTATAAGGGGTTAAATTACAGTTTGGTAATATAAAGGTTTATTTATTGAGTTTTAGTCCTAATGCTTTTTATTAACTGGCCATTAATAAAATTGAACTGGTAAAATTAAAATGAACTTGGAAAATAGATTTTAAGTTAAAGACCTTAGACTCAATAGCCCACGATCTTCCTTGAGGATAAATAACTCTTTAATAGATTTCTTTACATGATAGGAATATACCTGTCGGGCGGGGGTAGCCATAATTGGAACTTAATCTTAATAAATTCAGATAACTTGGTTAACATATGAATATGATTAATTGAGTTATACTGGGTATTTGTATTTGACCATCGGAATAGGCTTTTACATAATTTCGTGTTCCAGGTTAATAAACCAATATATTACACAAATGTAAAATAACCACTTCATCTTTTAAAAAGATATTGGAAGGATTCACAACCCTGGATAGTTTTATAAATTTGAATTTTCTTCAATATACTTTCAAGCAATTTTATTTACTTGTTTTAAGTTTTAAAGTCACCACTCAATCAAACAACCAATCCATTAGATACTTGTAAATATCTAACTTCATAAATTAATAACAAAAGGTTTTAAGTCCTCGTGGGATCGATACTTTTATACTACTTGAACGATACGTGCGCTTGCGTTATACGCGTGTGATTATGCACCTGTCAAGTTTTTGGCGCCGTTGCCGGGGACTTATTTATCTTTCACTATTAATTTTGAGGTTAGATACCTTTACTTGTATCTAATTTTCTTTTTTACTTATTGTTTTTGTTTTTATTGTGTTTCAGGTTCTCAGCCACTACATGAGACGAACCAGAAGCTTTGAACTCCGACCGCTTGACCCAGAGATTGAAAGAACCATCAGACAGTTGATAAGGGAAAGGCGAGAAGGGAAAGAAGCAATCATTAACATGGAACCTGAACCTTTGAACGTTGCACCACCAATTCCCATTCGAGACAGAACCATTCCGGTGGTTGACAGACTTATTTCTTGTATTGTACTTTCTCCCTTACTAGCAAATACAGGTGACATCAAAACATGCATCCAGATGATTCAGCAGTCAGTACAGTTTGGGGGAAATGTAATTGAAGATCCTAATGCCCACATCAGCAACTTTCTGGAAGTTTGCGGTACTTTCAATTACAACCGAGCAGCTGAAAAAGCAATGAGACTGCGGGTTTTTCCATATTCCCTGAAAGACAGAGCTAAAGCTTGGCTACATTCGTTACCAGCAAGTTCCATCACAACTTGGAACACTTTAGCCACCAAATTCCTTGCAAAGTACTTTCCACCAGCCAGAACTGCAAAGTTGAGGAATGACATCACATCCTTCGTGCAATAGCGAAGCTTGGGAAAGATTCAAAGATTTACTCCGGAAATGTCCTCATCATGAGATCGTAAAGTGGCTACAAGTCCAAACCTTCTGCAATGGACTTTTTGGAATAATGAGAACCATAATCGATGCTGTTGCTGGAGGAGCTTTGATGGCAAAAGAAGAAGATCAGGCCTGAGACTTAATTGAAGAAATGGCCAACAATAACTCTTTATGGCCAACAGAAAGAAGCATGATCCAAAGAATTGCAGGAATTTATGAAGTTGGAGCAAACACATCAGTGAATACCAGGCTGGATCAGATATGCAAATGTCTAGAAACACTTAGCACGCAAGTTGTGAACATCACTGAAACCACAAGTTCACCATATGGAGGAGCACCAGAACCAATTCAACATAAAGAGACGGTGAACTTCAACAATTTCAACAGACAGGGGAATAATCCATATTCCAACACCTACAACCCAGGGTGGAGGAATCATCTCAATTTTTCATGGAGCAACAATTCAGGGCAAATGAACAACCCACCACCCAGATTCCAGCAGCAAAACAAAGGCCATGAGTATGACAAAGAACCAGGAATAACATAAGTGATGGCATAGTTGAAGAAACAAGAAGCAAAATGCGATGCTTTAGCAGCTATGGTTCAAAATCAAGTAGCATTGAATCAAAGCCATTCAGCCTCTATCAAAGCACTGGAGAATCAAATTGGACAACTAGCCAATGCTCAGAGTTACAGACCGCCAGGAAATCTTCCCAGCAATACAGAACCAAATCCAATGAACCGAGGGAATGAGCAATGTCAAGCTATTACTTTGAAAAGCGGTACTGAAATCAACAAATATGTTGGAATTAAGACAGCCATTGAAGAAGTTCCAAAAGAAACAGAGCAACTGATGGAGGAAAAAGAAGCAAAGGAAAAATAGCAAGAAAGAATCATTCTACCTCCACCTTTTCCACAGTGCCTCCAGAAGAATAAACTAGATAAATAGTTTTCTCGGTTCCTGGAGATCTTCAAAAAGCTGCATATCAACATTCCATTTGCAGAAGCGTTGGAACAAATGCCCAGCTATGCCAAATTCATGAAAGACATTCTTTCACGACAGCGGAGATTGGGAGATTATGAGACAGTAGCATTATCAGAAGAATACAACGCCATCATTCAGAGAAAACTTCCCCCAAAGTTGAAAGATCCTGGCAGTTTCACTGTTTCTTGCACCATAGGAGAACATGACTTCGGTAAGGCTTTATGTGATTTAGGTGCGAGTGTTAATTTGATGTCTTTTTCTATTTTCAGGAAACTGCAGATTGGAGAAACAATGCCCACTTCAGTCTCTCTACAACTTGCTGATAGAACGCTCATATTTCCGAGAGGTGTAGTTGAAGATGTGCTGGTCAAAGCTTACAAATTCATTTTCCCATCAGATTTTATTGTCCTTGATATGGAGGAAGACGAAGATGTGCCGATCATCCTCGGGAGACCATTCTTGGCTACAAGTCGAACCATTATTGATGTACAAAAAGGAGAACTAACCATGAGGGTACAAGACCAAGAAGTAACATTCAATGTTTTCAAAGCCATGAATTTACTGAATGACGAGAAGGAAGAATGTTTCAGACTTGATGTGATAAATAGTACCATCCAGACCTCTAATGCAGTGCAAAGTTCTACTGACAAACCTAAAACATGTCAATTGCCTATGAAGCCTGAAGAAAAAGCGTACTGCGCACTAAAGATGCTAAGTCTTGCCCTACAAGCAACAGAAGAGAAACAGTTCCACTAGCTCAACGAATTAGAGGAATTTCACATTCAGCCTTTTGAGAATGCCAAATTGTACAAAGAAAAGGCCAAGAAGAAATATGATGAGAATTTAGTGCGCATACAACTGAAACCAGAGCAGAAGGTACTGTTAAACAAATCGGGAGTGAAACTCTTTCCATGGAAGCCAAAATCACGGTGGTCAGGTCCATTCCTAATCACCAAGGTTTTACCAGACAGAGCCGTTGAGATACATGATTCCTACTCCAACAAAACGTTCAAGGTTAAAAACAAGCGTGTCAAGCACTACTGGGGAGAATCAATTAAGCGACAAAAAAAAAGTGTCACACTTTTAGATCCAACATAACGTTCGAGCAATCATGTCTAGCTGACGACATTAAACTTAGCGCTAGCTGGGAGGCAACCCAAGCAATTTGTGTATATATTGTGATGTGGTGTGTTTTAATTTTTGTGTGTTTAGTTTTTGCAGGTTAAGACGCATTTCAGGATGGAAGAAGCTCTCGCAAATCTTCACAAGTAATTTCTTTCTCTCCCTCAAAATTTTCTTATGAAAGTCTACAAAACTCGCTTGGAACGGATGAGACTTCTGATGATCAAAGGTATTCCTAATGAAATTCGTTGGGTAATCGAAGCACGGTTCCGATTAGCAAGTGAGTATTCTGATTCTTGTAATTCTTATTTGCCTGGTTTTGGAAGAAGCACCTATGCAAAGAAACGTAGAGCTAAGCAAATGGGTGTTTGTTACAAATGTGCACGCTGGAATTGTAATACTCGTTGTCATTCTTTAGGAATGGTATCTGATAATCGCGAAGAAAAATTAAATTCATTAGGGATGAATTGAGTAAGGAGTCTTTAGATGATATATCTTCGACTCTTGAGACGCATCCCAGTGGATATGTTTATATAGCCATTCGTAAATTACATACACAATTTCGAAAAGAAAGACAACAGTTAAGTCTCGGGGAATCTGACTCTAAAAGACCCTGTTTGCCAATTTATAGAAAATTGGATGGGAAGCTTGTCTCTGACGCTTAGACATCATTCAAGCCGTTACATTATTGTAAATATTATATCTCTTTGTCTTTTCTTAATAATTGTGATTTGTTTTGTTATTTTCTCCAACAGGACCCAGGCTACTTTTTTACCTTTCACGATTTACTATTTTGCCACCAATCGTCCTTTGGAAGATACTTGTGCTATTATTACTCACCCTTTGCAGGTTCTATGAATTCAACTCATCATTGCACCTTTGAAGGCATCCAGATAAAAATGGAAGCTACTTCAATAAGACGGGTTGAAAACATCTGTGTGTTTTATGGTACCAGTGTTGGTGTTAAACCAGAATACATAGCAGCAACACATGAATTGGGTCGAGTCTTAGCTGAAAGGAATATGCACCTAGTATATGGAGGAGGCAATCTTGGACTAATGGGGATCGTTTCAAAGGCTGTACATGATGGAGGGAGTCAAGTCTTGGGAATCATCCCAAAACCCTTGGCAGAGGCAAATCTGATAGGACCATCAAATGGCGAGGAACTAATCGTTCCAGGTATGTCTGAATGACTGGTAGAGATGATTAACCGTGCTGATGCTTTTATTGCCTTGCCATGAGGCTTGGGCACGATTGAGGAAATTTTTACAGTGTTATCTTGGGCAAACCTGAACATACACCAGAAACCACTTGGACTATTTAACATTGAAGGATTTTATGATTTTCTATGTGTGTTTTTTGATGATGCCCGGAGAAATGGGTTCGTGTAAAAACCTTTAAAAGAACTTCTCTTTACTGCCAGAACTGGCCCAGATTTAATTGACCAAATCTTAGCCTTTGAACCTCAAATTGACCCAATTCTTTCCAAGATAAACTGGTCTGATGATGATCATGGTAAGAGGCGTTGAATAAATCTGGATCTTAACCTGTAATTTTTCACTTAGATGTAGAATTTCAGCTAACCAGGTACGGTTTTCTAAACTCTTCTTCTACTGTTTAAGACATTGGGTACAATGTCTCATTTAGGTTTGGGGGAAGGGAATAGTTAATTTGTATCTTCTTTTTATTGTTTTATTTTTAGTATAAAATTTTTCGAAAAATACAAAAAAAATTGAAAAATTTTCAAAAACCAAAAAAATATTTTGTGTTTTTGTGTTTTTATTTGATTAATCAGGTGAAATTGGTGTGAGATAGCCGAGTAAGGAATTTCCACTCCTGAGACATATCTCAACATATTTCGGAACAAGTTAATTTTTGTTTATTTCCTTTTAAATTATTTAATTTGTGAATTCTCCATAAAAATGACTAAAATGAATCTTCATATGCTCGTTGACAGGTATTATCAGCATACATGGTAATATACAAACATTGGTTGTAATTGAAAAGTTTGAAATATTCAGTGCTATAGTTTAATTGGAGGAAGCATCTATAAAAAGGGATGGAGTAAAAAAAAAACAAACGTCTGAGATCCGAGTTATTAAGTCTGAGTAATTAAGTCTGAGTAATTAAGTCTGTAGGGGTGTCTTAACACCTAGTGCCCTAAGGCAACTGGTTTGGGAGTCACTGACCTAAAGCTCGCTACATAAATGAATGATATTGTATATAAATAAAAAAAAATCAAAAATCAAAGAAAAAAAAATCAGAAAAGTCAAAAAATTTATTCCATTGCTTAAAAAAGGTGTGAATTCTGATAAAACTTTAGGACAAATATATTACTCTCTTCTCAACTACACTCGTGACTATTGTGGGAAAAATGAGTTGATTAATATTTTGTTGACTGTGTATATGGAGAATGGTAAAAATAATCGGAGAATTTACTTATTCGGTAATTTAAAAAGAAACAAAACAACTATTGACTTAGATTAGAAGTTTCATCTGTTTAGTCACTAACTTCTTTATTCTCTTTTCTCTTGACTTTTTGCTTTTGTGTGCATTACTTTTATTATCTTTTTACTTTTGTAAAACGTTTGTGGGTATCGTTACTGTAAGCCATCACGAGGCTACAACTCGTCCACTAGGGACACCTAGGGGTTTAAAGGCTTGTTGCATACGCTAAATGCAACCGTGATCCCTATGAAAATGGCTTAGTTTGATTTTAATTGTTTATTGTATTTTATTTTATTCTTTTGCTCGAGGACTAGCAAAATGTTAGGTTTGGGGGTGTGATGAGCGGAAAATATATCAATATTTACCGCCCATTTTACTTAATATTTTGTTTAGTTTCTCGGGTTTGATGAATGTTTTGATGTGTTTTAGTTTATTTTGCAGATAAAATAATATTGGGACTCAATGAAATCATTTAGGACGAAATGTGGGTCAAATAAGGGCAAATATTGGACTTGACATATTAATTTTGGAGATTGGAAACTTGAAAGGGCGTTTTAATGAAGTGCAATTTTGGAAATTCCTATTTTGCGCATCTGTCGTATTTTGGGCATAATGTTTTACTCTCGATATCGGATTGAGCTGATTCAACCTGCAGATTAAAGAAGACTCAAAGATCTACAAATTTGAAAGACAAAGTAATTTCGAATTCTGAAGATTTCATGACCGAAATTGATGAAACATCCGGAAATGTGTTATGTGTAATTATTAAAGTCATTTTCAAAGCAAAAAATTAAATTAATAAATAAATAATAAAAATTATCAAATCACCACCAAACATGATAGCAATTAGTGGAGCAATTAATAATGGATTTTATGGAGTAATTAGTGGAGCAATTAATAATGGATTTGGTGGAGCATTTGATGGAGGTAAAAATTTGCCTATAAATATCAAGCCATTTCATTTGTAAATTCATACTTTGTTGTAAGGAATTCCTTAAGAATACTAAGAAAATTGTATCTTGTTTGTTTATTTACAGCTTTCAATAATTAATTTCCGCTTTCACACTTTCTTTTCTTTACTTTTCTGTTTTTACTTTCTGCAATTTACTTTTACGCACAATACTTTTCTTTCTTTAATTTTCAGTGTTTACTTTTCAGTAATGATGAGGTAACTCCCATTTGCTAGGGTAAAAGGTGAAACTTTTATTACTAATATTTAGATTAATCTCCCTTAATTATAATATATAAAGTAGTTAAAACCTGACTTAACGAGGATACCGCCATATTGGTCGGTTGGTAATTATTTAAATTGGTTTTAACTTGACTAAACTGGATACCGCCTGATTGGTCGGTTGGTAATTAATTATTAATTTGACTTAATCTAGATACCGCCTATATGGCTGGTTGGTAATTATTATGCAAAGTTAATATATTATATTAAGGGAGATATCTAAAATAGAAGTAATAAAAGTGGATTCTTTTACCTCAGTATTTTCTTTTATTGTACTTTTTCTTTATTTACTTTTCAGCAATCTACTTTCAGCAATTTACTTTTCAGCAATTTACTTTTACTTTATTTACTTTTCAGCAATTTACTTTTCAGCAATGTACTTTCAGCAATTTACTTTTCAGCAATTTACTTTTCAGCAGTTTACTTTCCAGTAATTTAATTTCCAGCATTTACTTTATGTCTTTTCTTTTATTTAAGTTTCTACTACCCGTAAATATGTGTCGTAACTAAGCCAGTTATCCAGGGTTGTGATGAAATCCAATATCACCGGTTCATAAGGGGTTAAATTATAGTTTTGGTAATATAAATGTTTATTTATTGAGCCTTAATCCTAATGCTTTTTATTAACTGGCATTAATAAAATTGAACTGGTAAAATAAAAATGAACTTGGAAAAGAGATTTTAGGTTAAAGACCTTAGACTCAATAGCCCACGATCTTCCTTGAGGATATATAACCCTTTAATAGATTTCCTTACATGATAGGAATATACCTGTCGGGCGGGGGTAGCCATAATTGGAACTTAATCTTAATAAATTCAGATAACTTGGTTAACATAGGAATATGATTAATTGGGTTATACTGGATATTTGTATTTGACCATCGAAAGAGGCTTTTATATAATTTCGTGTTCCAGGTTAATAAACCAATATATTACACAAATGTAAAATAACCACTTCATCTTTTAAAAAGATATTGCAAGGATTCACAACCCTGGATAGTTTTATAAATTTTAATTTCCTTCAATCTACTTTCAAGCAATTTTATTTACTTGTTTTAAGTTTTAAAGTCACCACCCAATCAAACAACCAATCCATTAGATACTTTTAAATATTTAACTTCATAAATTAATAACAAAAGGTTTTAAGTCCTCGTGGGATCGAGAGTTTTATACTACTTGAATGATACATGCGCTTGGGTTATACGCTTGTGATTACGCACCGGTCAAGAGCGAGAAGATGAGACGAAGACGGTGACGTCCGAAGACGAAGGGATTCGATTCGGGTTTAATCTTCTAGTTTCCTTCTTTAAACTCTAATGATGTCCATTATCTTGACTATAATTTCATTGTTTTTATCTTTAGTCGAACTAACTCCATTATTCTAGAGGATGATATAACTTATGCTTGAACTTATGTGTTGTTTGCTAATTTGGTTTATATAAAGTTTTCATTCATTTTATTTATCTTTTCTTGCGTTTAATGCTTCTTGCCACAAATTGAAATGATGAATGTTTAGAATCTATCGCTTGGGAGGGAGAGATTTTGAATAAGGTCTAGAGAATATAACCTAGGAGTTTTATAGATATCGGGAGAATTTATAATTCCTTTGAAGTCTTTAATAAAAAATCACAAGGCATAATGAATTATTAATTATTAGATTTTTATAGGGATATCGAAGTTGGTAATTAATAATCTTTTCACTATTGTTCAGGAGAGGGAGTGGAATACTCTAGAATTATTGGCTTATAAATTACTAAACTGAATAAGAATTGATTGGCATAACAAATACATAGGGGATATCTAGGTGAAATCAGACTCTAGAATTTCTCTTATCTTGGTTTCTCCTCATTAAACCTTTTTAGTATTTTATTTATTTATCTTTTAATTTTATTTTAGATGATTTTAAAATTGGTTTCTAAATAAAGTTAAGTTTACTAATTATAGTACTTAGTGTGAGTTGAATACAATCCGTGTGGGTTCGACACTCTTTCATTTATCTTTACTAAAACTTAACACCGTACACTTGTGATACGATATAAAATATCGCAATAAGTTTTTGGCGTCGTTACCAGAGATTATTAATTTAATTCATATTAATACTATTACTAAGTAACCTTAGCACTAATTTAGATTTTTATTTTTATTTTAGTTATTTTTGTTTTTATTTTTATTTTTATTTTGTTTTGTTTTGTTTTTATTTGATTACTTTTTTCTCTATCTTTTTTTTTTGCTTTCGTGGATGCGAAGATCCACAAGTCTCGACTCGCTTCTATTTGATCCTGAAATAGAACGAACATCGAAGAGACTAAGGAAAGAAATGACACTTGAAAAAGAAGCAATGGCGGCTGAAAACAGAGAGAATAATCCACGCTTGGTGGCAATCCGAGATCACTTCAAGCCGGTCATAGACGATAACTATTCTAAGATTGTGCACCCACCAATCAACGCCAACAATTTTGAACTGAAACCTGCATTGATCAACATGGTGCAAAAGAACCAGTTTGGGGGTTCAATGGTAGAGGATCCCAATGTGAATTTAAGGATGTTCTTGGAGATGACGGATACCATAAAGATGAATGGCGTGACTAAAGAGGCCATCAAACTACACTTGTTCCCATTCTCTTTAAGGGATAAAGCGATAGGTTGGCTGCAATCTATTTCGACGGGGAGCATCAGCAGGATATGGCTATAACATTTCTTGCGAGGTTCTCTCCACCAGCTAAATCAGCCCAACTGAGAACATAAATAAGCATATTCAAGCAGTCGGAGACTGAGAATTTGTACGAGGCCTGGGAGCGCTTTAAAGATCTACTCAGGAGATGCCCACAACATAATTTTGAAGACTGAGTTCAGATTTAATTATTCTATAATTGGTTGAATGGTCCAAACAAGACCATGGTCGATGCAGCTGCTGGAGGAATTCTGTTCAAGAAATATGCTAAAGACGCCTGTGCTTTATTAGAGGAGATGGCCATCAATAACTTCCAATGGTCAAATGAACGCATTATTGTGCCTAAGGTGGCTAGTATATACGAGGTGGATCTTATTATTGCACTTACAGCTCAAGTGTCATCTCTCACGACTCATCTAGCAGCATTGACAATCAACATGGTTAACCATCTATTGAAGCTGCCACTGCTAATAAAATGATCTTACTTGATGGAGGATATGAGCAAGTCTAATATGTGAACAATTAGAACTTCAACAACTATAGAGGCAATCATATGCCTAACTATTACCATTCGAACTTGTCATATGTCAATACAGAGAATGTCTTGCAATCTCATACTGGCTATAATAATCAAAGAGTTGAGCAGAAGCCTTCCTTAGAAGACCTCATGAGCACGTTTGTTGCTAAAACTTCAGAGAGGTTTGAGAAGAATGAGTCGAGGCTGAACAATATTGAAACATATATGGGCAATATAGGGGCAACGATGAAGTCCTTAGAAGTACAGATTGGGCAGATTGCTTCTTCCATGGCAAATCAACAGAAATGGGGGGTTTCCTAGTAATACTGAAGTCAACCCCAAAGAGCAGTGTCAAGCCATAACCCTCAGGAGCGGAAAATAGATTAAAGACACCTCTTAGGACTTAGGCATTAAAGAAAAAGAAGTGGCATTTCATAAGGAAACAATAACAGAAGAAGAGAACGGTGCAATAGCTCCTCCAAATAAGCCACCACCCATCCCAAAGACACATTTGTTATACCCTCAGCGCTTTCAAAAGAATAAGTTGGATGCTCAGTTTTCCAAATTCATTGACATCTTCTAAAAGATCCATATCAATATCCACTTTGCAGATGCATTAGAACATATGCCTAACTATGTGAAGATTATGAAAGAGATAATGTCAAAGAAAAAGAAGATGGGAGATTTTAAAATAGTAGCATTCACAGATGAGTGTAGTGCCATTATAGAGAATAAGCTTCCTCTAAAGCTGAAGGATCCAGACAGCTTTACCATACCGTGCACTATTGGGAATCGATATTTTGGCAAAGCACTATGTGATTTAGGGGCAAGTATCAATCTCATGCCGTTATCCATCTACAAACAGTTAGGCATAGATGAGTCGAAGCCAACCACGGTGACATTGCAGCTAGCAGATAGATCCATCACCTACCCGAGAGGAATAGTAGAGGATGTGTTGGTTAAGGTGGATAAATTTTATTTTCCTGCTGACTTCCTTGTCCTTGATATGAAGGAACATCATGAGGTCCCAATCATCATTGGGCGATCTTTCTTGGCAATAGGCAGAGCGGTCATTGATGTGTAGAAATGTGAACTGAAAATGAGAGTTCAAGATGAAGAAGTCACATTCAGTGTTTTCAGAGCCATGTCAAGTCCTCAAGGTGATGCAGAATGTCACAAGGTAGATATTATAGAGAAGGGAGTTCCAAACACGTAGGGTGAATCAGTATTTCAACAACCTAAGAGCATAGTGCAGCCGTGCATAAAAGAAGATCCTCCACAGCCAAAACTGAAACCGATCCCAAAGCGCCACAAAAATAGGAAATCCAGAGTCAGTGCTCACTTGAAGATGATCCATGGGAAGCTCAAAAAGTTGTCAAGTCAATTTTGCCACATGTGCAGTCCAAAATTTCAAACATCAGTAGACCTTGGGGGACCGTCTATGGATAAACTACCACAGCCTGCCAAGCTGTCTTTTTCATGTCAGAACAACCGGTGGATACCAAAGAAGAAGGTAGATGAGACTATCCAGTCCGCTTTATTGAAGCCACCATGACTATTTGGGTGGTTGCATCTGGCTGAAGACGTTAAACTTAGCGCTAGCGGGGAGACAACCCATGTATTTGTTTATTTTTATTTTATTTTCTTTATTTTATTTTATTGTGTTATTTATTCATTTATTAGTTTGCATGTTTTTTTATGTAGGTAGCACAACACATAAAGCCTGTGCAACCAGATTCTCACCAGCAGGAGCTTGATCAACTCTATGCACGGTAGTGTTGTTCCTCACTCTCGTTTCTTTATGTTTATCTTACATTGAGGACAATGCAAGTTTTAAGTTTGGGGATGTGTGCATGTAGTGATAGTTGCTGTTATTTATTTTTTTATTTTTAGTCCTAGATAGTAAAACATAAATCTAATGATGAATTTTGTTTGCTTTCGATGAGGTCTTAGAAATGATAAGTGCCCAATTTACTTTTATCTGATGCCATGAGTAGGTGATCTAGGTTAGACTCGTAAGCATTTAATAATAGGTTTTAGCAGTAAGAACCTAGGTAGTTGGCAAAGTGATTAAAGAAATTGCTTGCCGATGAATGACCATTTGTTTAGATGTCTATCTCGAATTGCTAGTGTTATGATGTATGGTATGGTTAAAAATAAAAGTTGAAAAAAAAGAGAAATTTTGAAAAAAAAATTAAGCCACCTATAACCGATAAGCGTCAAGCTATCCATAGACGAGTGTTAGGATCACCATGAGGAGAAATTCTACCTTAAAGGGTAGGTGTGTTGAAAAAAAAAATGAAAATGAAAGAAGAAAAAGAATAAAAAAAATAAAATCATACCATACTGAGCACAAAATAAGGCAAATACAGAGTACTTTTGAGATATTTAGGTTGGTTTGACCCATTAGATCTCAATTTTTGAGATGAAATCATTGAGTTAGTGTTAGGGTTGGTGCTCGGAGTGCCAATCCAGATCGTATTTATGTCCGATTCATGAATATGAATAATTATGTTTTCCATAATATTACTTAATTATGATAGTACTTCTTGCTTTTATATACATATTCGATCTAATTACAATTAGATTGAAACTAAATATGATTTAGTGATATGTATATATTAGTAAAAGACCCGATAATATATTTTGTAGTACACAATTACAAAATAGTTTGTAATTGACATTGGGAAGTGTCACTACTAGAAGTATATTATCAAATAAAATTCCTGGTTAAGATTTACTAACACGGGTCGGTTAGTAAAATCCGCTGAGACCAATACATGTCGTATATCGAGACTTGGTCCGATGGTTTATCCCAATGAACCATGAGTCTTGGGAGACTCGTATAGACGTGTAGGTGTTTATTTGATAAACACTGAACGAATCACCGAAGATTTCCTAATAGATGGTACACTAATGTCAATAGGAATCTTCTCGAGTCGAGTAGCATAGTGGTCCTTCGACTTGAGATACCCTGTGGATATATGAGATATCCTCCACACTTTGATGGCAGTCACGTCACCGATCTATTTAGATCGGGCCTCCACCTGTTCGTTGGGTGTAGACTGATGCTTATGATATCCTGTGAGTATCAGATAGAATCTGTCAGTCTTGTGTACAGGGCATAAGCATCATATATGTATTTGCGATCTAGTAAATCCATGGCTGTGGTATACTTCGGAAGCGAGTTCTGAGTTTTATTTAGAGATCGTAAATCTAAAAGTTGACTATATTATACCTTAGGGATTTAACGTTCCTATCTATATCACCAGTATAATATTGATAACCCGTGATAGAGGGATTATAGTATACAATGGCCTCGACTTGCATATTTTAATGAGATTATCTGTGGTCATCGTAATTTATGAGTGCGTGAATTATGGACACGGAATTTGATTCCGTGACGGATAAACCTAAACTTAGAGAGTCCCACATTATGAAGTGTACTCATTGAGTACTTGGGCAACACTTTATGAATAATATAGATTATTCATAATACTTCACCGGATTAAATGAGTTAATTCGAATCATTTAATCGGTTAAATAAAAATACATGCATTATGAGATTTTGGTCAATTAATAATTATTGTGTATTTGTATTTGATACAAGATTTGATTTGATACATATTAATTAATTGTCAAATGAGATTTTGACACATGCCATTAATATATGTATTTGTTATTTAATGTAAATAAAGTACATATATAATAATAATCTCATTAATTAATTATTTAGGTATTTAAATGTTAAATATCTAGATAATTAAATAATATCAATATTGCATAGTTATTATGCAATATATTTGATTATTATTGGTTACATGTGACATGATTCTTTTAAGCTTAAAGTTTACAATTGGATTTGTTAACTTAAAACGTATTATTATTTAATTTGATTAAAATACACAAATGACCAAAATACCCCTCCTAAGTCGGTCATGCCTAATTTTTAAGTTGAAAAATTTTATTTTCTCCTTTCTTGAGAAGCCATGACCGAAACCTTCTTAAAAGAAAAGCTCTCAAAATTAGTTTGAAGAAACAAGAAAGAAAGTGAAGAAATCATGAAAAAGTTTAAGGAAATTACGAGATTTGGAGGTAATTTCACAACTCTTAAACTTAGAAAGTTTGTTTCTTGTTCTTGAACATCTAGACAAGTTCTAGGGTTTCTTAATTTCTTATATTTTGGGCCTTTTTAATTTTGTTGATGGATTTGAAGGCTTAATGCATGTGTGAAGTTAGATTGGATAATATTAGTGTAATATTAATTCAATTTTTTCATTTGATGAATTTTTACCATTCTAGAGTGTTATGACCACTCTTGTAACTCCTAGAATTGATCTTGAGTTCTTCATTTGTGGTCACTTTGGTTGGTGTAAGTATTAATATGATTAATGTTGAAAAAAATTGGATTTAAAGCATGAAAAATGATATTTTTGGTTACTAAATCGGATCTGGAATTTCTGTGATTTTGGTGATGCAAAGTATGTTTTAAAAATGTATTGGATGTGTTTTGGGCATTGGAACAATTGCCGTAAATCATTTCGGAGTTGAAATATGCGAAAACGGCGAAAAATGGCGTTACCGGGTGAGTTTCGGGCTTACCGGGTGTCCGCTGTCCAAACAGTGAATTGGTCACTGTTCGGGCAGCCCATGAACTGCCCAAGTACTATTGTAGCTGAACTGGGCAGCCCCCATGTGTATTCGTTGGTCGGTTCGGACAAAAACACGTTTTATGCCATTTTGCGGAAAAACGTTTTCGTAAAAGTTTCGCGATGTGTCTAACCTATTTATGTCGTTATTTGATATCGAATAAATTTGTTTAGGTGAAATATAAATGAATTATTCATATTGGATATTGAATAATTTATTTGGTAACTTTAAAAGTTTTAAAGTTACGATTTCACTTTAACCGCGCGCTTCCGCTGCGCCCGTGCTAAAACCCCAACAATTAGCTATTTGGGTGTTGAGCTGTGAATGATCCTTTACACACAAATTGAGAGTCTATATTTGATGATTTATTCAAGAACTTGGATTTGAGTTGCATTGAGTACTTTGAAGGTTCTTTGATTTCATTGATAAGCATTCCTTGAGTAAAATAATATATGTAACTATAGAGACTATTTTATTTTATTTTGTTTGCTTATTTATTTTTGCATGATGGCATGTGGTTGATTGACGTTCGTGGGTATCTTCGCTGCAACCCTTCATGAGACTATAACCCGTCCTCTAGGGCCGCCTAGGGGTTTAAAGGCTTGTTGCATACGCTAAATGCAATCGTGATCCCTACGAAAATGACCTAGTTAACTTAGTTAATTTTATTTATTTATTTTTATTTAGTCTTTTGCTCGGGACTAGCAAAATCTTAATTTTGGGGTGTTTAATAAGTGCGGTTTATACCCACTTATTCATACATTCTTAGCTTACTATTTTGTTAGATTCTGTATCATTTAATGTATTTTATAGTTTCTTTTATGTTTTATTTGTATGAAGCATTGGAACATAGATCTTGGGGAAATTTGACTTATTTTGGGACCTTACGGACTAATCAGAAGCATGCGAGAAGGCTAAAAATGCAGAAAAGATCAATCCATAAAAAGTATCTGGCGTTGCGACGCCTATGTCTGGCGTTACGAGGCTCATTCAGAGTCTACCATAGTAATTTCCCGTGGATCAGGCGCCGCAACGCCACTTTTCGGCATCACGAAGCTGCGACAGACACCCAGAAACATCAGAAATTAGGGTTTTACATGCACAAGGACTCCAAGACTTTCCTATAAATACATAAGCTCGTGCAAAACCCTAGATAGGAGAAAAATACACAACCATGAGTTCTAAACACATATTTTAGAGAGATCCAAGGAGGAGGATTGAAGAGCGAGAAGAGGAGACGAAGACGGTGATGTCCGAAGACGAAGGGATTCGATTCGGGTTTAATCTTCTAGTTTTCTTCTTTAAACTCTAATGATGTCCATTATGTTCTTGACCATAATTTCATTGTTTTTATCTTTAGTCATGAACTAACTCCATTATTCTATAGGATGATGTAACCTATGCTTGAACCTATGTGTTGTTTGCTAATTTGCTTTATATAAAGTTTTCATTCAGTTTATTTATGTTTTCTTGCGTTTAATGCTTCTAGTTTGTTGGCCACAAATTGAGATGATGAATGTTTAGAATCTATCGTTCGGGAGAGAGGGATTTTGAATAGTATCTAGAGAATATAACCTAGAAGTTTTATAGAGTTTGGGAGAATCTATAATTTATTTGAAGTCGTTAATAAAGAATCACAAGGCATAATGAATTGTTAATTATTAGATTTTTATAGGGATATTGAAGTTGGTAATTAATAATCTTTTCACTATTGCTTGGGAGAGGGAGTGAAATACTCTAGGATTCTTGGCTTATAAACTACTAAATGAATAAAAATTGATTGGCATAACAAATACATAGGGGATATTTAGGTGAAATCAGACTCTAGAATCTCTCTTATCTTGGTTTCTCCTCATTAAACCTTTTTAATATTTTGTTCATTTATCTTTTAATTTTATTTTATATGATTTTAAAATTGGTTTCTAAATAAAGTTAAGTTTACTAATTAAAATATTTAGTGTGAGTTGAATACAATCCCTGTGAGTTCGACACTCTTTCATTTATCTTTATTAAATCTTAACACCGTACATTTATGGTACGGTATAAAATATTACAAAAATTTTATATAATGACATCTCCATTTTTCAGAGAACCCCATTTTGCTTAATCTGTACTGCTTTTTTCTCCAACTTTCTTCTACTTACTAAATTCTCTTTGCTTCATTCTCATTCGTTATGCTTTCTTTGTAACTCTCCTGAAAGAACCAGCTGCTTCCTCCTCAAAACCCATATGCCATAAAATATTTCAATGGGCAAGTTTCAACTCTGTGTGCTTTTCCATTCAAAATTTTTGTATCCTTTGAACTACAATTCTGTTAAAAAATTTGTGTTTCTATTCTTGTGTAATTTTGAGACATTGAGATGAGTTTTATGTTCAATTTTTAGCTTGTTTCATCTTCCTTCACTTTTTTTGCTGATACTTATTTGTTTTTGGAAATTATTTTTGTTGATAAATACTAGAAGTCAGGAACAAATTTACTGGTGAATCGAATTTCGGACTAATTCACTGACTTTTGGTTCTACAGGAAATGCTCCACAATCGACAGTTCTGATTTTCATAAGTCTGTAGAGAAGAAGCCAACTCTCATTCTCTTGTTTTCTTATTTTATCTCAGGAGAAAATGTTGAGTGATCAAATTGTTGTTTCTATTGCTTAACTTCCTTTAAGCAGTAAAACTCATCCAAAATACTGTTATCATCAAGAGATAAGACGTTTTTACTCCACTGATACAATAATTGCTCATCGAGCGTTTCTTTGGTAACCATTAACACACACGAACGTCGGGTTAACTTATCAAGGACGACTCGTGTAACGATCTAGCTACATGCTTGTAATGCATGCACCACCATTGCTAGCATCCAAGGCAACTTTAGCTGGGATTGAAAATAGTGGTGCAACTTTTGACAATGAAGCAAACTTCCAAGACTACTTTAGGTGGAACACTATTACTTTGTTGATGTTTGAGCCTTGTGTTTGACTATAAATTGAGAGCTCAAAGCATCCCAAACTGTAAAGCTTCTAGAGAGAAAGCTTTGAGAGTGTAGAAGTGAGGTTTTTGTAAAGAGTTGTAATACTTGTAAAGTATATATTCTTATAGTAATAAATTCAGTTTTTACTCAAAAATACTTTATAGTGATCAGAGAATAACAACAAGTGGTATCAGGAGCTTTGGTTCTACTTTGGGGTCGTAAAACTGAAGAATGGAACTCGATTCGGAAAATTCGGGTTCCGGAAAAGTTGTCAAAAATCAAATTTGAGGTTACCATCAGCTAGTTCACGTCAAGACGAGTTTGATGGTAATTTTCGGCGATCCAACGGAGGTTTGAGGAGCCCACACGCGCCCGCATGTGCCTGAGAGTGAAGCTCACTCTCGGTCACGTGCCATATGCGCGTATGAAGGTTGAAGACGATTATGTGGCATCCACGTCAGTGCCACATCATCACACGTCAGCGCCACATCATCACACATCATTTGCCACGTCGACGACATGTGTCAGCCATGTCAGCAAACCGATCCCACTTTTGCCACATCATCAGCCACATCAGCAATCTTGGTAGCCCTTGACAAACAGGGTTATGCTAGCCACTTCAGCAATGGCACTTGGAGAATGATAAAAGGTGCCATGGTCATCGCCCAATGACATATTTGTGGAACTTTGTACAAGACGCATGTGAAGATATGTGCAAAAGGCCTCAATATAGCTGAACCAGAGGCTTCTCAGAATCTGTGGCACCAGAGACTCAGTCACATGAGTGAAATTGGGTTGTCTACCTTCACAACGAAGGATCTAATCACTGTCTCCAAAAATACTTCTCTAGATCCTTGCAACCATTGTATTTTCGGTAAGCAACATAGAGTCTCTTTCAATTTCTCTTATACAAGAAGATCAGAGTTACTCAGTCTGGTGTACTCTAATGTTTGTGGTCCCTTGGAGGTAAATGCACTAGGTGGTAATAAATACTTTCTGATTTTCATTGATGATGCTTCTCGGAAGGTATGGGTGTATTTTCTGAAATCAAAGGATCAGGTCCTGGACTATTTCAAACGGTTTCATGCCATGGTCGAGCGTGAAACAGGGAAGAAACTGAAGTGTCTTCGCACAAACAATGGAAGTAAATACACTTCTAGGGAGTTCGATGCCTACTGCAAAAGTCACGTTATTCGACACGAAAGGATTGTTCCACGCACCCCACAACACAATGGTGTCACTGAAAGGATGAACCGTACCATTATGGAGAAAGTCAGAAGCATGATCAACATGGCTAAGCTACCAAAGCGATTCTGGGGAGAATCTATTCCTGCCGCATGCAACCTGATCAACAAATCACCATCAGTACCGTTGAACTTTGAGATTCCGAAGAAAGTGTGCTCTTGTAAGAATCATTCTAATTCTCACCTCAGAACATTCCGTTTTTTAGCCTTTGCACATGTATCCAATGAGCTCAGGCAGAAGCTCGATGCAAGGACTACTTCATGCATCTTCATAGGTTATGGAGACGAGGAATTTGCATACAGGCTATGAGACCCAAAGGAAAGGAAGGTCATCAGAAGCAGAGATGTAGTATTTCTCGAAGACCAGACAATAGAAGACATTGAAAAGCCCAAGATGTCTTCTAATTCCGGTATCGAGAAAGCTGATGAAAATCCAGACACAACCCCAGCACCAACACGAGTGGCCACATATAATGATGGGGTACAAGACATGCCAGAACTAGAGGAGGAATGTGGTGTTGAGCATGGGGAGCTGCAACCTGTTCCATCAGAGGCTACAGGATCATCCACAGATCTGGATGACAACGGATAGCCAGAAATCAATGAACCTCCAGTACGAAGATCTGAGCGTGGCCGGATTCCATCATCCAAATACTCAGGATCTGAGTACATTCTGCTTACTGACGAGGAGGAGCTAGAAACCTTCAAAGAAATTGTATCTCATAAAGACAAAGACAAATGGCTCCACGCAATGCATGATGAAATAGAGTCTCTGCAGAAAAATAATACTTATGAGATAGTCAAGCTACCACATGGAATGAAGGCACTGAAGAACAAATGGGTGTTCAAGCTCAATAAAGATGGCAGCGAAAATGTGGTGAAACACAAATCTTGGCTAGTAGTCAAAGGATTCCTACAGAAAAAAAGGAATTGACTTTGATGAAATCTTTTCACCAGTGGTAAAAATGGCTTCAATCTGAGTTATCATAGGATTGGTAGCCAGTTTGAACTTAGAGCTTTAACAAATAGATGTCAAAATAATATTTCTTCATGGTGATCTAAATGAAGAAATCTACATGGAGCAGCCAGAAGGACTCAAGGTTTCAGGAAAAGAAAACATTGTTTACAAGCTGAAAAAGAGCTTGTATGGGCTCAAGCAAGCACCGAGGCAGTGGTACAAGAAGTTTGACTCACTCATGGTGGGTCAAGGATACAAAAGAACTACAACAAATCAATATGTATACATTCAGAGATTTACAGATGAAAATTTTGTTGCTCTTCTACTATAATTGGACGACATGTTGATTGTTGGACAAGAAGCAGCGAAGATCAGCTAGCTGAAGAAGGAACTCTCTAAGTCTTTTGACATGAAAGACTTAGGACCAGCTCAACAGATTTTGGGAATGAAGATTGTTTGTGATAGACAGAACAAGAAGTTGTGGCTTTCACAGGAGATTTATATGTTGGGGTTTTGGCGCGGGCGCATAACTGACGTGATCATACACGTATAACGCAAGCGCACATATCGCTCAAGTAGTATAAAAATATCGAACCCACGAGGACTTAATTTCTACTGTTGTTATTAATTATTGATACTATTTATTGTTAGGGTTGGTGCTCGGAGTGCCAATTCGGATCGTATTTATGTCCGATTCATAAATACGAACAATTCATTTTTCCGTAATATTACTTATTTAATGGTAGCATCTTTTGTCTTTTATACACATATTCAATCTAATTACGATTAGATTGAAATTAAATCTGGTTTAGTGATACATGTATATTAGACAAAGACCCTATGATTTACAACGTAGTACGCAATTACAACGTAGTCTGTAATTGATATTGGGAAACGCATTGTAAGATGTATATCCTTAAATAAAGTTCATGGTCAAGATTTACTAACACGGGTCGGTTAGTAAAATCCGCTGAGACCAGTACATTTTGTATATCGTGACTTAGTCCAATGGTTTATCCCAATGAACCATGAGTCTCGGGAGACTCATATAGACATGTAGGTATTTATTTGATAAACATTGAACGACTCACTGAAGATTTCCTAATAGATGGTACACCAACGTCAATAGAAATCTTCTCGAGTTGAGCGAGCATAGTGGTCCTTTGACTTGAGATACCACTGTAGATATATGAGTTATCCTCCATACTTTGATGGTAGTCACGTCACCGATCTATTCATGATCAGACCTCCGCCTATTCGTTGAGTGTGGACTGATGCTCATGATATCATGTGCGTATCAAGATAGAATCTGCCAGTCCTGTGTACAGGGCATAGGTATCCTCATGTGTTTACGATCTGGTAAATTCATGGTCATGGTATAACTTCGGAAATCAGTTCCGAGTGTTATTTAGAGATCCTAAATTGAAAGTCGACTATATTATACCGAACTGTTGACATTCTTATCTATACTCAGGTATAATATGGATAGCCTGTGACGGAGGGATTATACGTATGCAATGATGTCTACTTGCATAGTTTAGCGAGATTATCCGTGGTCGTCATAATTCATGAGTGGGTGAATCATGGACACGAAATTGGATTTCATGAATAATAAGTGTACGCATTGAGCACTTGGGCAACGCGTTATGAATAATACAGATTATTCATAATACTTCATCGGATTAAATGAATTAATTCGAATCGTTTAATCGGTTAAACGATAACACACATATTAAGAGATTTTGGTCATTTAATAATTATTGTGTATTTGTATTTTGATACATAATTTGATTAGATACACCTTAATTATTTGTCAAATGAGACTTTGACACATCTCATTAATATATGTATTAGTTATTTAATGTAAATAAATAAATATATAATAATAATTATATTAATTAATCATTTAGATATTTAATTGTTAAATATTTGAATAGTTAAATAATATCCATATTTCATAAATGTTATGAAATATGTTTAATTATTATTGATACACATGGCTTGATTTAATTAAGCTAAATGTGTGCAAATTTGATTTAATACTAAAAAGCTTAATATTATTTAATTGATTTAAAATGTAAAAATGACCTTATTACCCCTTGAAAGTCGGTCATCTCCCTTTTTTATTTGAAATTTTTTTTCATTTGCTTCAATGGAAGCCTATGGCCGAAACATACACCAAAAATAGCTCTCAAATTAACTTTGATGATTCAAGGAAGAAATGAAGGAAAAATCAAGAAAAAACTTTAGGAAATTGGAGAATTAGAGGTAATACTCAATATCCCTAAGCTTGAAAGCACGTTTCCTTTTTCTTGATGATCTAGTAAGATTATATGGTTTCCTTTTTCTTTAGAATTTGGGGCTTTTGGTTTTGGTGGATGGATTTGGAAGTGAAATGCATGTGTGAAGTTGATTTGGATGGAATTAGTGTAATTATTGTCCAATTTAATCATTTGATGATATGTTGTCATTCTAGAGTGTTATGACCACTCTTGTAATGCCTAGAATTGTTCTTGGGTGGTTCATGTGTGGTGACTTTGATTGGTGTTTTGATTAATTGGATTAATCTTGAAAAATTGGATTTAAAGCATGAAAAATTGGCATTTTCGGTTTCTGGATCAGTTCTGGAAAATAGGGTTTATGTTGATGAATTTGATGTCATATAAATGTATTGGATATTTTTTGGGTGTTGGAACAATTGCCGAAAATTGTTTCAGAGTTGAAATAAGCGAAAATGGCGAAAAACGGTGTTACCGGGTGATTTTTGAGCCAACCGGGTGACGGCTGTCCAAACAGTGAATTTGTCACTGTTCGGGCAGCTTGCGAACCGCCATAACACTATTAGGGCTTACCTGGGCAGTCCCCATAAGTGTTGGGTGGTCGGATTCAGTCAAAAATGCGTTTTACGTCATTTTACGGAAAAACATTTTTCATAAATGTTTCGCGACGTTTGTTTTATATTTATGTCGTTATTTGATATCGAATAAATGTGTTTAGGTGAAATATGAATAAATTATTCATATTAGATATTGAATAATTTATTCGGTAATTTGAAAAAGTTTTAAAATTACGATTTCGCCCGAACAGCGCTTCCACTGCGCCTTTCGCCCGAAACCCCAATATTTATTTACAAGTATCTAATTAAAGGGAGAAGGGAATGATTGTTTGATTGGTTGGTTGAATGTGGATTTTCTGAATAAATAAATAAATAAAATACAAAAAAGAAAATACTAAGGAAAATAAATAAAAGACACAAATATCTAAGGTTGCGATTCCATACAATATTATTCTAAAGATGAATGGATTCTTTTATATATGTGTAATAACTCAGTTTGCTAACCTGGAACACGAAGATATGCAAAAGACTATGTCGATAGTCAGATGCAAACACCTAGTAAAACCCAATTAATCATATGTCTATGTTAACCAAATTACATGAATTCATTAAGTTCAAGTTCCAATTGTGGCTACCCCACCCAACAGGTAAATGTCTATCCTGGAAGGAAATCTATTAAGGGTAATTTATCCTTAAGGGAGATCGTGGGCTATTGAATCTAAGGCTGAAACCTAAAATCTAATTTCCAAGTTCATTTTAAGTTTACCACATCAATCTTATTGGTGATCAGACAACAAGAAGCATTAATATTGTGTTTCATCACTTCCCTAGAATAAAAATAAAATATTGGGGGTTAGAGGATCCACCTTTACTATTTCTAATTTCGAAATCTCCCTTATTATAATATAGAAATTATCAGTGATATTACCAATCGACCATATAGGCGGTATCCTGATTAAGTCAGATTTTCAATTAAGTCCAACATACCATAAAAGCGATGTTATTATTTGTCCATAAATCAACCATATAGGCGGTAATCATCTGTCACATAAAGACCGGCCATATAGGCGGTGTCACATTATATCAAATAAATAAAACCAGCCATTAAGGCGGTATAACCTTTAGTTCATATTATTAAATTATAATTTCCATATTATAATTAAGGGAGATTGATCTAAACTAAAATAATAAAAGCTTCACCCTTCCCCAGTGGAAATTTAACTACTAAACATAAAAGAAATGTAAAGAAAATAAACTACTACTATTACTGAAAATAAAAATATATAATTTAAATTACAAAAATTAAATACACAAGATACAATCCTTAGATCCTTACTAGAACCTTAAGGAAAGTATGAGATTTACAAATGAAATGGCTTGGTATTTATAGGCAAAATTTTGCCTCCACCAATTTCTCCACCAAACATGGCACCAAATCTTCCACCAAATATGCAAGCATGTTTGGTGGAAGTTTGAAAATTTTTATTTTTTATTTATTTATTTTTTGTTTGTTTTGAAAATGACTTTAATAATTACACATAATACACTTCTAGATGTTTCATCAATTTCGGTCATGAAATCTTCAGATGTCGAAAGTATTATGAACATCAAAGTTGTAGATATTTGAGTATTCTTTAATTTGGAACTTGAATCACCTCAATCCGATATTGAATAGAAAGTTATGGCCAAAATACGAAAATTACGCAAAGCTGAAATTTATGAAACTGTACTTCGTTAGAAAGCCATTTCAAGTTTCCAACCTCCAAAATCCAAATGTCAAGTCCAGTTTCTGCCATTCTTTGTCCCATATTTCGTCCGGAATGATTCCATTGAGTCCCTATTTTATTTTGTCTGTAAAATAAACTAAAATACATCAAAACGTTCATAAAACCCGAGAAACTATACAAAATATTAGGTCAAATGGGAGGTAAATATTGATATATTTTCCGCCCATCACACCCCCAAACCTAACATTTTGCTAGTCCTCGAGCAAAACAACAAAATAAAATAAATAACTGAATCTAAATTAAACTAAGCCACTTTCGCAGGGATCACAGTTGCATTTAGCGTATGCAACAAACTTTTAAACCCCTATGTGTCCCTAGTGGATGAGTTGTAGTCTCATGAGGGCTTACAGTGACGATACCCACAAACGTCACTAAAATGCACACAAAGCAAAAAGACAAAAGAAACAAATGAAAAAGAAATAAAAGAAAATAATAGTTATATATACAATGTCCTCAGAGAATGTTTAGCAATAAAGTTAAAGGAACCTTTAAAATACATACTACAACTAAAATCCTTTCCTTTGAACAAAGTATCTAAATCATACTCTGAGTGTGTGTGAATAGCTCTGTAAACAGCTTCGATTCTAAGTTATTAACTAAATGAGTTTGTCTCAATTCTCAATAGTTAATGGGTCAAACCAACCTGACTATCTAAAATTATTCTGTCTACTACAATCTGCGCAAAGTGAGGTATGTGATTTTTTTTTATAACATCTTCAATCCATGTAGCGAGCTTTGGGCCAGTGACTCCCAAACCAGTTGGCTTTAGGGCACTAGGTGTTAAAACACCCATACAGAATTAATTACTCGGATCTTGAATGTTTTTTTTTTGTAACATCTTTAATCCATGTAGCGAACTTTGGGTCAGTGACTCCCAAACTAGTTGGTTTTAAGGCACTAGGTGTTAAGACACCCTTACAGACTTAATTACTCGGATCTCAGATGTTATTTATTAATATACACAAATTATTATAATTTTTTATTTTTTTATCATCATTCCTCATATAAAAAATAGCTGCAGACAGAAACAGATATTCAGACAAATGGTCATTCATCAACTACCGATTATTTTAACTAGTCACTTCGTCAATTCCTTATTATCTAATTGCTACAGAACTATTTTTTAAGTGCATATGAGTCTGACCTAGATATTAGATTCAAAGAATAGGATAAAAATGAAATTAATATTTATCTTTTCCTAGAACTTTCTACTAAGACAAACAATCTCCTATATATTTTTTTTCATTTTTTCCTTTTTCATTTTTTTTAATTAAAAAAAACATGCACACAAAATAAAAAATACAAAACATGCAAGACACAAAACATGCAGGGAATAAAAAAAACATGCAGGAACGAAAAAAATGACGGAGAAATAAATAAACATAAACAACCTCACCCCCAAACCTAAACCTAGCATTGTCCCCAATGCATTACAAAACAAAATAAAGATAAAGGAACAATGTTACCGTGATTTCTTTTAGGGGCCATTTAACTTCTTTTTTTGGCAAAATCGAGTCATGTGACGAATATATCCACTAGGACGCATATCAAGAGTTGACTCCTTACTCCGCCGTCTCTACTGAATTGACTTTTTAACTTCGCGATTTTGTCAAACTTTATTCCGGGATAACCTCGTTTTCACTGGTTTGCTTTGCCTTAAGTGCTCCATCTATGTTTTTCCCTGTAAAAATAACACACAAAATTAAAACCTCTACAACATGTATACACAAATTACAAAAAATAAAAATTTAAATAAAAATAAAATTTTTGCATGGGTTGCCTCCCTGCTAGCGCTAAATTTTTCGTCTTCAGCCAGACGTGTCTGAAGTCCATCTGTCAAGGAGGCTTCAACGTGGTTTTGGATGTCCGATTAAAGACGATCCCATATGCGTTGCTTTTGAAGGGTCTCTTCCAACGGTAAAGTGGCAAAAAGAATTTTGTCTCATTCAATTTGTCACATTCTTAAACTTTGTCGCTCCAGTGGTTCCTGAAAAGAAAGAAAGAAAATCAGGAGGTCTCATATGGTGCTTGACTTGGAATGAGAGTTCCATTCTGTCAAGCTTATAGGCGATATCTTTGATTTGTACTCCCCAAAACAGTGATGTTTCTCCTGAATGCATGAGATCTTCAATATGGTCAGACATTTGTTCCTCCATCTATTATGTATCTTGCTCCATCTTTTCTTCACATATGTATTTTAAAATTTCCGCATTCAGTTCTTCATCTGTCACCTGTGAAATGCATGCTCCATAAGTGTAAACTTGAGGATGTAAAGATATATATGAATTTAGGTCTTCATCCTCTGTGGTTGGTGTGAACGGTTTGGGTGGCTCTTCTTTAAACATTAGTGCAATGCATGCTCCAAGATCGTCATTTTGAGGATGCAAAGTTTCATCCTCACTTACTGATGCAGTTGGTACAGACAGCTCTGCTTCTTGATCTTCGTCAGATGCTGATGAATAATAAAAATCAAATTGAGACTTTGTTGGTTCGGGCTCCAGAAATGATACCTCAGATTCTTGATACTGCACAACATACTCACATGTTTATATGTCATCGTGAAACTCTGGGTACTTTTAAGGCTTCATTAGTGTCATTTGCTCTTTGAGATATGTAATTCAGGTTTTCTGTTAATTGTCTAATTTGATCTGTCTTCCTCTGTATGGATTCCGTTTGACTCTGAAATTGTGTATCAAATTGAGCTTGCCGTTCCTCGAGCCAATCTTTGAGCATGTGAATCAACTGATCTTCCTCTGATGGTTCAGGTTCTTGATGAAGATTGTAGGTTGATGGTGGATAAGATGGAGAATAGGGGTTAGTGAAATATGTTGGTTCATCATACCTTGAAAGATTCTGATAGTTCTGCCACCCTGAGAGATATATGCATTGATCGTTCAAGTGGTTACCATCACATATCTCACATCTTCCCATTGCGTTCTGAGATGATTGGGCAAATGTTGTATTATATGGCTCTGACATCCAGTGACAATTGTTGGGCTGTACAACAGGCCTCAGAAAACCGGACTGCTGCTCCCTGATTTGGGGTGTATCTTCTTCTAGTAAAGCTCGTAATCTTTCAATCGCCCAATAATGTTCCATTATAAAACCACCTGAAAAATTAAAAAGGAATAAAAATTACAAATAAAAATAAAGAAAATTAGATACAAGTAAATTAGATAACTTCAAAATTAATAACTAAAGAAAAATAAGTCCCCGGCAACGGCGCCAAAAACTTGACCGGCGTGATCACACATGTATAACGCAAGCGCACGTATCTCTCAAGTAGTATAAAAATATTGATCCCACGATGACTTAATTTCTACAGTTGTTATTAATTATTGATACTATTTATTTACAAGTATCTAATTAAAGGCAGAAGGGAATGATTGTTTGATTGGTTGGTTGAATGTGAATTTGCTGAATAAATAAATAAATAAAATACAAAAAAGAAAATAATAAGGTAAATAAACAAAAGAAACAAATATCTAGGGTTGTGATTCCATACAATATTATTCTAAAGATGAATTGATTATTTTATATATGTGTAATAACTCAGTTTGCTAACCTGGAACACGAAGATATGCAAAAGCCTCTGTCGATAGTCAGATGCAAACAACCAGTATAACCCAATTAATCATATGTCTATGTTAACCAAATTACCTGAATTCATTAAGTTCAAGTTACAATTATGGCTACCCCTGCCCGACATGTATATGTCTATCCTGGAAGGAAATCTATTAAGGGTTATCTATCCTTAAGGGAGATCGTGGGCTATTGAATCTAAGGCTGAAACCTAAAATCCCTTTTCCAAGTTCATTTTAAGTTTACCACATCAATCTTATCGGTGATCAGACAACAAGAAGCATTAGACTTAAAATTCAATAAACAAACTAAAGTATTACCTATAATATAATTAAATCAATTATTAAGCATATTAATATTGTGTTTCATCACTTCCCTAGAATAAAAATAAAATACTGGGGTTAGAGGATCCACCTTTACTATTTCTAATTTAGAAATCTCCCTTATTATAATATAGAAATTATCAGTGATATTACCAACCGACCATATAGGCGGTATCCTGATTAAGTCAGATTTTCAATTAAGTCCAACAGACCATAAAGGCGATGTTATTATTTGTCCATAAACCAACCATATAGGCGGTAATCATCTGTCACATAAAGACCGGCCATATAGGCGGTGTCACATTATGTCAAATAAATAAAACCAGCTATTAAGGCGGTATAACCTTTAGTTCATATTATTAAATTATAATTTTCATATTATAATTAAGGGAGATTGATCTAAACTAAAATAATAAAAGCTTCACTCTTCCCCCAGCAGAAATTTAACTAATAAACATAAAAGAAATGTAAAGAAAATAAACTACTACTATTACTGAAAATAAAAATACATAATTTAAATTACAAAAATTAAACACACAAGATACCGTCCTTAGATCCTTACTAGAACCTTAAGGAAAATATGAGATTTACAAATGAAATAGCTTTGTATTTATAGGCAAAATTTTGCCTCCACCAATTTCCTCACAAATTTCTCCACCAAACATGGTACCAAATCCTCCACCAAACATGCAATCATGTTTGGTGGAAGTTTGACAATTTTCTTAATTTATTTATTTGTTTTGAAAATTACTTTAATAATTACACATAATACACTTCTGGATGTTTCATCAATTTCGATTATGGAATCTTCAGAAATCGAAAGTATTATGAAAATCACAGCTGTAGATATTTGAGTCTTCTTTAATCTAGAACTTGAATCATCTCAATCCGATATCGGAGTAAAACGTTATGGCCAAAATATGAATATTACGCAAAGTTGAAATTTCTGAAATTGTACTTCGTTATAACACCATTTCAAGTTTCCAACCTCCAAAATCCAAATGTTAAGTCCAGTTTTTGCCATTCTTTGTCCCATATTTCGTCCGGAATGATTCTATTGAGTCCCGATTTTATTTTGTCTGTAAAATAAACTAAAACACATCAAAATGTTCATAAAAACAAAAAAAAACTATACAAAATATTAGTGTAGGACACAGAAATCGGCGATGCTGTTCCAGGCTCGCGGCCTAGTCGGGAGTTCGTAATATCCCGCGGGGGAACTAAACCGGAGAAATAAAAATGGAGTCGCAACCCGGTGGGAACCGGGAAAATGATTTAAAAGCCACACTCACCCCTCGCAAGAGAAGACCTCAAACCGTTGGGTTCGCAATGGTCCCTTACTTATGCCACTTGTAATGAAAGGATTTATGCAATAGTACAACCAAATCTCATGCAACATATGTTTCCAGATAATTTAAGCAACATGCAAGTTTGTAGACCCATAATTGTAAATGAAAGAAATGAAGGCAAAATACAAAATTCATGAACGTATTAAGCAATAAAGTGTAATAATGTAACTAATAACAACTATAAAGGCATTGATGATAAAAGCGAGCACACAATCTCATGACCATATCGAATAAATGTGGAAAATATAAATAAACAATAACGGTAAAGGCATAAATATTGAAGAGAGCTAACTAAACATATGATGGGGAAGGGAATGACTAAGGGAAAAAACATGCATGAAACATGATGAAGGAATTTGTCTAGTGTGTGCGCGTTAGTGTAGCGTTTGTAAACGCGTTCGAATGGTAAGAGAATGCAAGCGTTTGAGTAGCGTTTGATAACGCGTTCGAATGATAACAGAATGTCCACGTTCGTATAGCATTTGATAACACGTTCGAACGGGATGAGACCTGATGCATTATACAATAAAATGCATGCGCGTTCGAGTAACGTTCGTAAACGCGTTCGAACGGTAAACATAATGCAAGCGTTCGAGTAGCGTTCTGAGACGCGTTCGAACGGAAAAAGACAGAATGCATAAGTTCGTGTAGCGTTCGTAAACACGTTCGAACAGAATTAGGCAAGATCCATACGTTCGTGTAGCGTTTGGAAACGTGTTCGAACGAGATTGCCAAAATGGCATCTGAAATGACACAAACACATATATGGATAAACAAATACATAATGTAGGACCTCGTGTGCCCGATGGCACACATTTCACATTCAATCGGATGCACCTCGTCCGGTGCCGCAAAACATCGTGGAAAAGGTAGCCTTTAGGCATTTCCCTCAATAGAGAACCTTTAATCCACCCTAGTTAGCCCATGCGCACACGAATTCAATGCATGCGTAATAAAGCAATGATATGCAAAGGGTAAATGACATAATAAAAGGCGCGGCAAAACATCGTTGTAAAGGTAGCCTTCAGGCATTTCCCTTGAATAGAGGACCTTTAATCCACCCTAGTTAGCCCATGCGCATTATATTACAATGCATATAAAATAAAGACAACAATAATATAGGACCTCGTATGCTCGATTAAACATATCTCACATTCAATCAAACATACTTCTTCAGGCGTGGCAAAACGTCGTGGCAAATGTAGCCCTTAGGCTTTTTATCCCTCAAAATGGAGGACCTTTAATCCAACTTGATTTGCCCATGCGCACTATATCATCATGCATAATAAGTAACATGCAGAAAGTAATAACATACTAACGACTAAATCATGCTTAAAAGATAAATAACATACTAGCAACCCATCATGCTCGAATACAAGGTTGGATGAAACGAAATGTGTGAATCCCTCAAGTGGTACGTGTCATTGTATCCCGAGTGTAAATCGAAATACTGTCCATTCGGATTCGGCTACGGAATTTACGTCCGGGTTTCCATCCGATATACCACAAGAGAGAACACATATTCCATTCATTCAAGGACCACAACATGTATCAACAAACGACTCTCATGTGAAGGAATTCTAATAAACAACAAAAAGATGAGAATAAATAAGAAGGGTGCCATAAGGTCTAACCTCTTAGGTGGTCTCTCGAAAGGGCGTTACACGGCCGTCAGAAGGGTTGATACTCCGCAACTCCTCTGGTTCACTGGTCCACTACTTTCGTTCGCTGGTTAGCTGTTTTGAGTTGTCATTTCCTCTGTTTTGCTGATGTTCGTTGTCTTTTCTGGTCACTATTTTACGGTAAATAAGAGACTGTTTTTTGCATTTTTAAGGGGTATTGAGGCTGCTGTTTTAGGCGGTAATTTGGGCAATTTCTGGGTTGTTTTCAGTGCAGTTTGTGGAGGTGATTTTTGGTGGTTGCAGGGACTGTTTTGGGCTGGGATTTTTGGTGTTTACAGGGACTATTTCAGTGATGATATTTGCTGTTAAGGAGGGATTTCGGTGGAAGAATATGAGTGCAGTGAGGGGTGTGTGGTGAGGGTTGTTGTTGGACGGCAATGGGGGCAGTTTTCTTTGCTTTAGGCGTGAATATGAGCTTATTTCTTTTGTGTTTTTGTGAGAATGAGCTAGGGTGTGAAAGGTTGGTGAATGCTTCTTTTTATAATGGTTTGCTAGGGTTTCTAGGTAAGGAAGGGAATCCTAAAAAAAAGGGAAGTGTTTTGATTGGTTTATGAAAGGAAAAGATGGGTTTAATTTAGGGAATGAATATCTTAATTGGTGTTTGATTAGGGAATGGATTTGATATGATTTGATTTGTATCTTTTATTAGGGAATGTGATTTGTCTTGATTAGGAATATGATATATTTGATTAGATTAGGAAGATTTGATCTAATTAATTTAGTTTAATTTGTGACATGTATTTTAAATATTTAATTATTTTTTTGGATGGGTTTTGGTGGGCTAATTGGGCTTGGGCGTGAGGCTAGCAGCAAAACCAGAAGTACCGACACCGTTCGAACGCCTATTCGAACGCTACAACAACGAACGCCAGCAATCTGCTTTACGTTCGAACATGCTCACGAACGCAGCACGAATGCGAAAGTAGTGAACATGTGAATTGAATTTGATGACATACTTATTCTGAATTTCCCCTTCCGACATTCATTTTCCGCGACTTCCGCAACCTAAAGAGTAGTGCCTCCATACGAGACTCATCATCGGGACTTATATGCAAAAATACAGTGCCTACAATTAGGTCAAATAGGCGGTAAATATTGATATATTTTCCGCTCATCAGCGCAACGGAAGCTCGCGGTTCGGTGACCGGTGCAAACACACGCGTATAACGCAAGCGCACGTATCGTTCAAGTAGTATAAAAATATCGATCCCACGAGGACTTAATTCCTACTGTTGTTATTAATTGTTGAATCTATTTATTTACAGATATCTAATTATAGGGAGAAGGGAATTGATTGCTTTGATTGGTTGAATGTGGAATAGCTTAATAAAAATAAAATAAACAAAAGAAAATACTAAGGAAAATAAAATAAACAGACTCAAAAGATCTAGGGTCGTGACTCCACACAATACTGTTAAAAGGATGAATTGATTCTCTTATTTATGTGTACTAATTCAGTTTGCTAACCTGGAACACGAAAATATGCAAAAGCCTCTTCCGATGGTCAGACGCAAATACCCAGTATAACCCAATTGAACCATATGTCTATGTCAACCACATTACCTGGATTCATTAAGTTTAAGTTCCAATTATGGCTACCCCCGCCCGACAGGTATATTCCTATCCTGTAAGGAAATCTATTAAAAGGGTTATCTATCCTCAAGGAAGATCGTGGGCTATTGAATCTAAGGCTGAAACCTAAAATCCCTATGTCTAGTTCATTTTAGATTTACCCCATCAATCTTATTAATTTCCAGTTAACAAGACGCATTAAGCTTAAGACTCAATAAACAAACTAAAGAAATACCCATAAAAAGAAAATCAATTATTAAGTGTGTGTATTGTGTTTCATCACTTCCCTAGAATAAAAATAAAATACTGGGGTTGGGGATCCACTTTTACTATTTATAATTTAGATATCTCCCTTAATATAATACAGAAATTAACATGATATTACCGACCAGCCATAAATGTGGTATTCCTTATTAAGTCAAATTAAGTCCGACCAGCCATAAAGGCGGTAATAGTAATTGAACATAACCAGCCATATAGGCGGTAATTACCTGTCACCTAAAGACCAGCCATATAGGCGGTGCCACATTATGTCAATTAAATAAAACCAGCTATTAAGGCGGTAATCTTTTATATTTTGAATTATAATTTCCATATTATATTTAAGGGAGATTAATCTAAATTAAAATAATAAAAGCTTCACCTTATCCCCAGCGGTAAATTAACTACTAAACATTAAAGAAAAGTAGAAGAAGAGAACTACTATTACTGAAAATTAAAAGATATAAATAAAAAATATTATTTATATATACAAAAATAGATACTTCATATAAAATCAAGGATAATTTCCCAAGGAGAGCATGAAGAAAAATGAATCCGGCGGCCTCCTTTTATAGGCATATTTTGGTCCAGCGTCGCGACGCTGAAAATGCACTAGCGTCGCGACGCGGCAACAGTCCACGCAGGTTGACCACGCGGCTGTCGGCAGTAATAATTGTGACACGTGTCACGCTCTGGTTGGCTGGCGAAGCGGTCCAATGAAAGCGTGCCACGTGTCAGCTTGTGATTGGGTGGAAATTTGGTCTAATAGAATAGTGACACGTGGCAAGCTCTGATTCGTCGGTTATTCGGTCCAATAGGAGGAGGACACGTGGCACGTGCTTAGGTTGGTCGAATAGGATGTTGACACTTGGCACGGCGCACGTTAGCATATCGGCGCACGTTAGTAAGATCGGCGCACGTTAGCAATATCGGTGCACGTTAGCAATATCGGCGCACGTTAGCAAAGTTGACCAGTCAGATTTTGTCACGTGGCTGACGGCGCACGTTAGCAGGTCCGGCGCAGGCTGAGCGGCGCGACGCAGGATTCCTTGGCGTCGCGACGCGCTAAAGACCAAAATATCCCTGTTGACATATTTTTGTCCGTTTTTGTCCCAAATTGCCTACACTGCTTTCCAAACTTTATTTATCTGCAAAATAACAACAAAACACATCAAAACGTTCACAAAACTCGAGAAACAATACAAAACATTAGGCTAAATGAGTGGGAATAAGTGATGTAATTACCACTCATCATTCGGGTGAAATCGTAATTTTAAAACTTTTTAAATTACCAAATGAATTATTCAATATCCAATATAAATAATTCATTCATATTTCACCTAAACATATTTATTCGATATCAAATAATGACATAAATAGTTAAGCAACTGTTGGTTTCTATTAAGGTCCCGGATCGATTATAAGCATGAAAAACATTGCGAATACATCAACGGAGGTAGCGGAATACTCACATCGATCGGTTGAGACGATTTGAAGACGAATGAAGCCAAAACTCCACTGCCTTGTTCACGCCCACTGGTGCAGATTTTGCTCACTGGTTGGGCAGTTTTGGATCCAATTTTGAAGCTCCAAACTTCGACGAATGGATCACGCCTCATGGGTGAACCTCCCTAACACCTTCGCAAGTCCCGTAAGTGTGCTAGCACTTGAGTTCTTGCCACAAAAACTCACTCATTGCTCCCCTAAAGCTCACGGCAGTGAGCTGTGTTGGAGAAGAAAGAAAACAGCCCCTTGGGCGTGAGAAAGAGAGAAGAATTGAAGGAAGTGTGTAATGGTTGACTTAGTAAATGAATTACCAAAATTTGCTTTATATATTTTCCAAAAATAATAAGCATATACCATTTTATTTATCAAATAAAATCAAATGGAAATGGCTATCTCAACCACCAACACTATTCCAACAACTTACATCAACTATTCATTACTTTAATAAAGTGATGTAAGTCTTTCAATCAATTAATCACATCACTCAAAGTGACATTTGATTTGACGCTTGATGTGACGAATGATTTGACGCTTGATGTGACTTGCGTCGCCGCACTTGAATTCGAAATACGAATGCGCTCGCAATCACACTCGGGCTCGGTTTCGCTAATTCCTAATTAGCGAGTTTTCCGTCGCGTCGTAATTAAATGATTACGCCTAGCGAATTCACTATTCACGTCGCTAACGAATTAATTCTAAATTAATTCGTTCGCCCGAATTAAAATCCAATTTCAATTTCGCGTCGAAATCCAATTTCGTTTAATATATCGAATATATTAATTTATCGATTAATTCCAAATTAATCGTTATCTCTCTCTAGACGATATTTTATCCTAGATAAAATATCTCCGTAATTAATCCTAGATTAATTTTCTCTTTCTTCTATATAATCCCAGATTATTAATGAGTGCGAGTTATGCGTCATCGGTGCATTATCGGGAAGCGACCCATGAGATCCCCGGATATATTGGCAGTAAATTCGGTCGTCGGAGTATCCGAATCACGTACGTACCAAGTACTACGTTCTACCGATTTACGAGACAAGATCGGCTTCTAGCAAAGCGCGAAGTCTTCCCAATTCTCCGGTCATATTCATCTAAGAATATTTAAGATCTGTATCAGGCGTAGTATACCAAGTATCGTGTATATCGGTCCAGTATCGGATAGTCACGTGCTAGGCCTGGGGCTGGATATGTGTCTGCCCCGTACGAAGCACATGTCGGATGTCTGGTAACTAGTCTCTATAATCGGATATACATGACCTTGTCATAATATCCCGATGGCCGGCCAGCACTTAAGAGCACTAATATCGTATCCTACGTGACATCATCTCCATTATGACTGGAGTGATACTTCCGTCTTGACATCACACCCAATACTCTACGATTCTCAATATACCCAGCATTGGCGTACACAGAACCTGTTACAGCCCTGGACATCCTCAACTAAAGTATACTGATTGTCGTAAGCATTAGCGGTGTAAGTCTCAGGTTAAGACCAAATACACCTACCCTGATGTCGGACTCCCATAGACACATTGTCATAATACCAATGGGATTCCGAGGGGTCTATCCAGAGCGAAGCTATTTCCCATACCATCGGTGAAACACAACCTCCTACTGCACTTGCATAAGTATCCTATACTTAAATATATGAGAACTATGCCGTTGTGCCCTCACAACGCGCACAAGTGCAATACTAGCCTATTCCGCATTATCGATGTCCAGTCTCGATAATACTCCGGCTAGAGATATTTAATGATTAATCCATCGTGGACTGATACTGTCTCATATCATTCTCAATCCAGGAACTAATCATAAGGACCTCTCTTCATTTATATATATCTAAAGTGATCTAATCACAAATGATGAGAGTGCAATTTCCTTGTCACATAGTTAATTTGTACAACAACACTATGATATGTACAAATAGTGACGCTATGGGTCATATTATTCAACAATCTCCCACTTGGCACATAGCCAGTCACTCAAGTGTCGAACACTCGAACTATGTACGGTTCGCTCAAATTGCTGAGAAAAGGTTTTCGTCAGCGGATTTGCATGATTATCGTCTGACACGATTTATACGATCATCACATCGCCACGATGTATGATCCGAAAAAATCAGATGATATAGAAGTATATATCCGGATCATCGATGAGACCTTTAATTCTTTAGCCTTGTGCTGACGCCTAGCTCAGCTGCTAACAGAACTATATCTAATCTAATTAGATTTATTATCGACCCAAATGGCTTCTATTGCTGCCTCAGCTGCAGCAATAATCCGCATTTGTTGTTTATTCGGCAACAATATCTTGCTCGGAAGATTTCCAGCTCACTGTCCCGTTATTCAAACTTTATAGTACCGCAGTATTTAACTGTTTGGAAACTTGCGGTAGTGATCCCAGTCACTTCAAGTTCTCCTTCTCCATAGTTTAAGACAGCATCTTTAGTTCTCTAAGATACTAACAGATGTCCTTAACTTCAATCCAGTGATTATCATTTGGATTGACCCGATTGTGACTCCATATGCTCAAAGCGTATGAGACACCATATCAAGTACATTTTAAATGTACAATTTCCCAGATAGTGTTAACAACTCCAATCTATCCCAGTAGATCTTTATTCCTTGAATAAAGATTGTTACTCTTCAGAATTCTACGGAGAATTTCTACAAAAGCCAAGCTTTCACCAATTGCTTTATGGGAATTTCCTGTCAGTGCGCTCCCACTAACCTCCTTATATACACAAGAATCATTTCGTTTTGAATCAAATCATTAACCATTATGATTATTTCAAAACGACAGTTCCAAGAACCTTATGCTTGCATTAATCCAAACATGGATCGAATAACCCGCAAACCTTGTTTGTCGGTTATACAAAATCGTCAGGATGTAGGAAACATCCTCCAAAAGGTTTCCTTTTCAGGAAGGCGATTTTGATCTTTAACTGACACATTTCATAAATGAAATATGCAGTATCAACAAGCATCATCAAAATGGATTTATCATGGCAACAGGTAAAAGGTTGAACCGTTATTAACACAATGTTGATAACGATACCTTTCGGTCAAAAGCCTAGCTTTGTACGTTAGTATGTTGCCATCCATGTATGTCTTCCCTGAAGACGTTTAATGTACTATAGGCGCAATGCCTTGTGGTACAACAACTAGTATCCAAAATAGTTGTTATACATGGAATCCATTTCGGATTCATGGCATTTTGCCATGATAGGGAGTCGATACCTTGTATCACTTCCTCAAAATGTAGTCGGATGGTACACCTCCATAAGATTGACATCTTTATGGGGTGAGATCAGAAACCCATACCCTAGGTTGTTTTCTGACTCTATCTGATCTACTAGTTTCTTGTGTATTTGAAGATTAATGGTATAGTTTCATCATAGATGAACTATTTGTGTTCCATTAAGGACTTCGTGCCTTGAACAGTATTACTCTGATTTTCATCGAGTATCATTATCCTCCCACTTACCACTGCATATCGGTATTCCTGTCAGGAAAACCGCATGGTGAGCAACAATCACATTGTTCTCATGTGAGATTTACAAGTACTATACTTAAGGTTTCCTTTAGGATAACCTATATTGGCACTTATCCAATTTGGGTCTTTTAGTTTGTTGTATCATCCAAACGTTATGCCTGACATACCCAAATTATCAGGAATGAGAAACCCGTTTCTTTCCTGTTCATATCCTATATGATATGTCAAACAGATTTATATGGAACCTTATTCTAAATAAGTTTTGCACTGTTAATACATATCCTATTGAAGGAAACAGTAGCTCAGAGCGACTCGTGATAAACCTTATCATGTCCAACAAAATTCGGTTTTAGTTTGGACACACCGTCAAACTGACGTGTCTCGGGAGGAGTCCTCATCTGAAAGAATACCATACTCTTTCATGTATTTATGAAACTTACTGATTAAGTATTATCCATTACGGTTTTACCGTGGCGGCATAATACTATAGTCGATCTGTTTATCTACTTCGTGTCGAAACTCTAATAGTTTCCGATTTGTGTTCTTCAAAAGAAACACATAACCATAACGTGATGACACATCCGTTAAGGTCACGAAATATTCTTGTTCACATCTAGCCTAGCTAGATATGGGCCCACTTACTTCACCATGAATAGGGCTAACAGATGGTGGCCCTTTTACTATTACCAAGTGAATAGTATTTTAGGTGCTTTACCTAACTAACTAGATTCGTAGACTTTTTTGAATAGTCAAATCAGTCCTAGTACCCACTCTTCAAAAGTGGGATATACGAGTCTTGTTTTATTGTGTCCTAGACACAATGCCACAAATAAGTCTCTATTGATCAAATCAATTTGAGCTATTTATTTGTCATTTTATATGTTTGAGATTTTAGTTATATTCAAAATATAAATTATGTTATTTACATCTAATGTATTTATCTCAGTATCATCTTTATATAATGAAACACTTAGTGTTCTAGAATATAAAGGTTTTATCCGCATCGGATTAAACACTGATATAGAGATAATGTCTCTAGTCAAACTAGTTACATCATAACACTTCCTAATTTAAGTACATACCCTAAGGGTAGTTCCTAAACTTAGGTATCTACGGTCGAAACAGCGACTTTCGTCCCGTTTCCGATTCGTAGAGAAATCTCGGCTTGAAGTCAGTATCCAGCTCATAGCGGATTCTGAACATCAATACATATATTTTATGTACCACACTAAGTATTTAAAATCCAATTTCAATACTAGTAGTGAACATAACTTTGACAAATATTTTTAAAGTTAGAGCCTCGCCCTTTCTTTAATTTCTTCGTGTCTTCCATATCCAAATGGTAGTCACTTTGAGATATGTCAATTATCCTTTTCAATATTTCATAAACTTTTGGCCAAGCCTTGGGTTTTTAGAATATCGAAATGATGTGCACCTTGTGCTACATGCCCAATTGCAAACTTTGACTTTTCACCTCTAGAATAGTCAATTAATTTTCCAAGAATTATTAATTGCAACTTAATACTTCTTAAATCTAAAATTAGATTTATGACAAGTATATAAAATTAAGCATTAAAGTCATCATCACATAAATCTTCCAAAGATTTTATGCTCTACTTATTTTGCTTAATTTTGGGCTTAAGGTATAATAAGTTATTTTATCAAATAAAGTAACCTATTATTTATTCCCAATTTGAAAATTAAATCATTTAAAATATTTTAATCCAAGATTATATTTTAAATATCCAACTTTTCAATTTTATCTTGATTACAATAGTCCAACTATTTAATCAACGATTAGTGGTACTATATATATTATAATGATTATAATAGTCCAACTATATAATCAAATATAATCCAAATTAATTAACCTCAATTACATTGATTACTATAATCCAATTATAAAATCAACTGTAACTGAAATTAATTAATTCAAATATATTGATTAATATAATCCAATTATATAAATCAACTATAATACAGTCCAACTGTTTATTAAACAATAATTTAAATATTAGTCCAACTAACATTTAAATTTACGACGAAATAATTTGAATGAGCGCGTATGGCGAGTAATTGAACGAATATTGCAAATTCAATTCTTGCCTCCCACTATTTTTCGTCGAGCCTCTAACCCTCTGTCGAGTACTCGGGAAACCGTGTTTCCTAGTGGGCTAGGATCCCGTTAAAGTATCACACAATCTTGACTTTGGCCAACAAATTGTATGATAATTAACTAGGTAGATCTCGAAGATCAATTGGATCTCATCCAACTCCTAGATTCGGTAGGTGGACATCCAAGTCCGAAACATATATCTTATATATGCCTATATATCCAATATATAGCCTAACCATTTTCCTCTGAATCAACTAGGCCTTGGCTTTGGCACAACAAACCTAATGATCCCAGTCAAGCGCGGACCCATTGACCATGGAAGCTTCGTAATCAATGTCGTTGGACAAGAAGTGGTCTTGACTTTGGCCAACAAACCACAACTTGGACAAGACACCAATATGGAACAAGCCTCATGATTCAAACACATCTTCGACGGACAAGGGCTTGACTTTGGCCAACAACCCATGCCAATCTAGGATCTTGAGTAAGAATCACTCAATGGAAGGAAAAGACGCATGATATTTGATGAGGGCTTTTCGCGTGCAAATTGGCTACCAATTTAATTATCTTTGTTAAGGTCTCATCATCATACACCCTTAAACATGCATTCTAAATGCATAATAAAGCGAGTATGAAAATAAATAATAATGATATGCGGATGGATACTTAACACATTGATCCTAGATCAAATCTCTCCCTTTCTCACTCAAGCTAGCACTTGTATTACTTCTACCCGTTACACTACACTTCTAAAGAAACCTCATTTACATTGAGGGGAATAGGTGAGAAGAGAATACAAAGAGAATAAAGGTGATAAGGCTGGACACACGCAGGTCCAATTTAATAAATCAAATTTATTACAACAATTTCCAAAATTGCCCCACCCAACTAATATCCATCCGATATACATTATTCATTCATCACAACCACGTATTCACACATAAGCATGCTATCAATCAATCTAATCAAATTAATTAATCTGATAATTATGTGATCATCCAATGTTCAAACAATGATTTGATTTTGCTCGAGTCAAACTCGTTTTTGCGAATAAGTACTCAAAGTACAAATTCTTGAATTAAATTAAACTACATAATTAAATCCAATTTAACATGTATTTAATACTAATTCACTATTCAATTCCAAATTGAATATTACACTTTATTTAATAAACCTTAACGACTTAAATTCCAAATTTAATCGCGTCGGGACTCAAAGCCCGATTAACGTCCAACGTCAATTCAATTCAAGTCTAATGGGCTTTAATTAATTTCTTTAAGGCGTGGGCTTCGGCAACCAAAGCCCAATCAGGAGTAACCCCATAAGCGTAGAAATCAATTTAGGCCCATTAGGCCCAATTAAACTTTAAAGGTTTATAAGTCGCATTGGGCTTACTTAACAGAAGTGGCTTTGGGCCCAATTGGATCCAATCCATTTGGCATAAATCCAACTTTGTACAACAAAGCCCAATAAGCCCATTTACAACATAATAAGCCCAAATCCAATTTAAGGCCTAAATAACTAAATTACATGAATCCAATTCCGCAATTTAATTACCTAAAGTGCATTACATGATTAATCACCCAAATCAATATTTTCAAAACATGAAATTAGTCCAATTAATCATGCTCATTATCATCATCACATGTCCAACACATAAATGAAAAAATCAAACCCATTTTACATGCTTCTAAGTCTCGGCCAAGGAGGGATTTTGTGTCCGATTTGGTTTCAATCCAATCGAACCCACAATCGACATCAAATCAACATCCAATTTGATTTCATACACATCCAATGTCACAAAATCAAAAAATCCAAGACATTATAGGGCATAATGCATTCGGCCACCTTAAGGAAATTGGGGATTTTTGTTCAATTCAAAATTCAATCCAATTAATCTTAAATTAACATCATCCTATATGATTCCAATTCATCCAATGAATCAAAATCAAAAAATTCCAAATTTCCAAATAACCCTAAACTTTCGGCCAACACATATATTTTGGGGAAAATTATTCCAAATCAATTTTCATGAAATTGATCCAATCAAATTTCAATACAAACACATTTAAGCATATTCATCAATCCAATTTCACAAAATCATGCTCAAATTCAATTTGCCCAAATTTTAAGCCCTAACATTTTCATGCTCAAACCTAGGCTCTTGATGCCATTGTTGGTTTCTATTAAGGTCCCGGATCGATATAAGCATGAAA
>SKCR01032074.1:0-69646 GCA_019454045.1 Zanthoxylum bungeanum | reverse complement strand
TGACATGAGAACATCACAAGATGTAGCCTAGAACATAAGGAACATTTTCCTTTCTAATAGCAAGTTAAGAAAACTTACTAAAACCAAGTTTTTTCTTTGTTTTTCTTTTCTTCCTCTCAAGCTTCTTTTTCTTTCTATCAATGGAGTTTTTAAGTAAAGTGTATTAGGTCATTACCAAATGAAAAATAAAACAATATATATTTGTTCCATTTTGGCCTTGGCCGAATTTGGCCATAGGAAATTAACAAGCAATTTTTGTTTTTAATTTCATTTCAATGTCATAAAGCCAACTTGTTAAAATATCTAAAACACTTTAAAGATATTTGTAATTAAGTCAACAAAGACAACTTAGCCATTAAATCAAATATCTAAACCTTAAGATATTTATATTTTAATTAATTTAATCATTTAACAATTAAATAATTAATTAATTAATTAAATACAAATATATTAAATATATGTATTATATGTACATTAAATATTAAATACATATATACATTTATGATATTAGTCAAATATCTCAATTTGACTATTAATTAATGTGTATTTAAATTAATCAAGTATTAAATGTAAATACACAATAATTAAGGAAATGAATATCGGGTCCTTAAACATGTATTTTGCGTTTAACCTTTAAACGACTTTATAAATAATCAATATTATTTATAAATGTTGCTCTAGTGCTCTACGAGTATATTTCATTATTGAGACTCTATAGATTCAGGCATATCCGTCACGAAATCCAATTTCGTGTCCATAATTTATCCACCCGTAAATTATGATGATCATGGATAAACTCGCTGAATCATACAGGTCGAAGTCATGGCAAATGTATAATTCTTCCGTCACAGGTATCCAGATATATCCCAGAGATATAGATGTAAACGTCAAATCTCTATGGGGATTATCCAGTCGACTATTCTATTAGCAATCTCGAAAAGAATGTTTAGAACTAGTTTCTAAACTATACCACGGGCCCAAGGTTTTTTATTTGATTGCTAATCATATGGACTACCTATGCTCTGATACACAGAACTGACGGATCCTATCTTGATACACATAGGACACCTTGAGGATCTATCTACACCCAACGAACATGCAGAGGTCTGATCTAAATAGATCGGTGACGTGACTGCCATCTAAGTGTAGAAGATGTCTCATGTGCCCACAATGGCATCTCAAGTCTAAGAAACACAAGTGCTACTCAACCCGTGAAGATTCTTATTGCCATCCATTAAGAATCTTCGGTGAGTCGTTCAGTGTTTATCCGCTATAAACACCTAGACGTCTATACTAGTCTACAAGACTTATGGTTCATTGAGAAACCATTGGAATCATATATTCCAGTATACGACATGTACCGGTCTCAACAGGTTTACTATACTGACCAAGTAGTGTAAACCTTGACCATGAACTGTCTGAGAATGACGACGTCATGATACTAATCAATGTCAGTTGCGACGCTTTTGCAACAGTACCATGACTAATCATTCTAAGGTCATTACGTCTTTACCATATTAAAAGATACATTATATTATAGAAACTGCATATATTATTCATAATAATAAAGTTTTACAGAAGTATTCATAAAGAAATACAACCGGAAATTGGCGCTCTGAGCACCAACCCCAACATGGACTTTCCCCTGTACCCGGACGATCATGATGGACTTTACAGTGGTAGACTGTATGAGCAATTACCAGGTAATTATGGGCCGACCTTTCATGATGAAGACGAAGGCCGCAATGTCATGTTACTATTTGAAATTGAAGTTCCCCACCCGAGATGGGATTGGGATAGTATGTGGAAGACAGAAAGAAGCCATGAGTTGTTTCGCCACCGTCTCAAGAGAGACTCTTTGTGTTAAAAAAGACAACCGAAAGATGAAATGAAGAGAATATGAGGAAGTTACGATCGAATCTCCAGATCCACGGCCCAAAGACTTTGCCCAATTGGGAGCAGCTAAGGAACTGGAATCAAAAGAGCTCTTCGGCCCGGGAAAGATTATAAAAGTGGGGGCAGGTTTGGGGAATGGTCTGAAGCAGGACTTACTGAAGTTTTTGGGGGTAATATGCGGACATTTTTGCTTGGGGGCATAGCGACATGCCCGTGATAGATCCCAAGTTCATCAACCATCATTTGTATCAGATTCGGTTCACAAACCCATCAAGCAAAAAAGAATAATCTTCAATCAGGAACGCTGTGAGGCGATAGGGGCCGAAGTAGAAAGGCTGTTAAAGGCTGGCTTTATCAGAGAGGTAAAATAACCGAAATGGGTGTCAAATATGGTATTGGTAAAGAAGGCCAGCGGGAAGTGGAGGATGTGTGTGGACTTTTCTGATATCAACAAAGCCTGCCCGAAAGATAGTTTTCCGCTCCTGAATGTGGATCAGCTAGTGGATTCAACGGCGTGTCATGGGTTGTTCAGTTTCATGGATGCTTTCTTGGGATATAACCAGGTCAAGATGCATCCTGAGGATGAAGAGAATACAACTTTTATCACGGATCAGAGGTTGTATTGTTATAAAGTGATGCCTTTCGGTTTGAATAATGCTTGGGCCACATTTCAGTGGTTGGTGAACAAGATTTTTAAGCCCCTCATCGGCAAGACCATGCAGGTGTACATTGGCGACATGATAACGATGACTAAAAGGCCAGAGGATCACTTGGTCGACCTTGCAGGGACTTTTGAGCTATTAAGGAAGCATAATATGAGGTTGAACCCAGAGAAATGCGCATTCGGTGTAGTGTCAGGTAAATTCCTAGGCTACATGGTCAGTGCCCGGGGCATAGAAGCAAATCTACAAAAGATCCGAGCCGTTTTGGAATTGAAGCCTCCCAAGACGGTCAAAGAGGTGCATAGTTTAACGGGGCGAGCGGCTGCACTGAATCAGTTTAACTCCCGAGCAATCGACAAGTGCCATCTTTTCTTCAAGTTGGTTAAGAAGGCTAAGAATGAGGTCAGCTGGACGGCGGAGTGCGAAGAGGCCTTCCTACAGTTAAAACAATACTTAGCTCAGCCCCCACTGTTGGCCAAGCCGGCCCCATGTGAGACTTTGTTTCTATATTTGGCTGTTTCTGAAAATACTGTGAGCTCGGTGCTAGTGCAGAAGGCTGGAAAAGTCCAAAGGCCGGTGTACTATACCAGCAAGTCCTTGCTGGATTCAGAGACCAGATACCCTGCCCATGAACTAGTAGCTTTATCATTGGTTATGGCAGCCCGGAATTTACGATCTTACTTTCAAGCTCATCCTATCAAGGTCTATACCGATCATCATTTGAGGCATATCCTACATAAGCAGGAGGTATCATGTCAGTTAGTAAAATGGTCAGTGGAATTGAATGAGCATGGCATATCCTATCTGCCCAGAACAACAGTAAATGGACAAACTTTAGCAGATTTTGTGGCTGAGTTCGCAGTACCATAAGTTTTAGAAGTTTCAGAAACCAAATGGGAGTTATCGGTGGACGGTTCTGTCAGTTCACAAGGTTGTGGGGCCGAGGTAGTCTTGCGGAGCAGTGCTGACGAGGAGGTGGTGTATGCCCCGAGGTTCGCCTTCGAGGCCACAAATAACGAGGCCGAGTATGAGGCCATTCTGGATGGTTTAAGGCTGTGCATAGTAGTGGGTGTCCGGGACGTGACTGTAAAGAGCGATTCCCAACTGGCCATCCAGCAGCTAAAGAGAGAGTTTTAGGCTAGAGAGCCTAATATGATGGCTTATATGGCCGAGGTGAGGAAGTTGACCGGGGAAATGGGTAGTCTGCAGTTCGAGCATATTGGTCGGGAGAGCAACCATCAGACAGACTCATTGACTTGATTGGCATATTCGATTAAATCAGAGAAGCCTAGAACTATCCCTTTGATTTATTTACAGGAAAAGAGCGTTGTGAAGCCAGAGGTGATGGAAGTAGAGGTAGGGGGAGACCTCTTGGATGGATCCGATTAGAAGATACTTGGAGACTGGAGAAACGCCAGAAGATAAGAAAGAGGCAATGAAGCTGAAGTACCGAAGCTCCAAATTTTGCTTGATTGAAGGAGTTCTGTATCGGAGAGGATATACTGTACCACTTTTGAGATGTCTTGAGAGTGAGGAAGCAGATTATGTGTTCAGATAGATTCATGAGGGGATTTGTGGAAGTCACGCCGGGGGGCAGTCAATTGCGTATAAGGCGTTGAGGTAGGGATTCTACTGGCCGACCATGCACTAAGACGATATGAAGGTAGCTCGGAAGTGTGAGGGATGCCAAAGGATGCAAATATTCATCATCAACCTGCAGAGCAGCTGACCGCTCTGGTCAGCCCCTGGCCGTTCGCCCAGTGGGGGCTGGACATCATCGGGCCAATGCCGGCTGGGCGAGGACAAGCCAAATACGCCATCGTTGCCATTGATTACTTCACCAAGTGGCTAAAAGCCGAACCATTATCTGCAATCACAGAAAAAAAAGCGACAGACTTCATGAAGAAGAATATCATTTGCCGGTTCGGGATTCCTCGGGCCATCATCACTAATAATAGAAAACAGTTCGACAGTAAGAGTTTCAGGAAGCTCTGTGAAGACCTCCAAATCGCATTGAGATTCGCTTCACCTACCCACCCCAAGTCTAACGGACAGGTCGAAGCTACCAATAAAAAGATCAAGGCAAATTTGAAGTCCAGGCTCGGATCTTGTAAAGGTCTATGGGTCGAAGAAATACCAGAATTACTATAGACGCATCAGACGGCTTACAAAGACTCTAAAAGGAAACCCCATTCTCTTTATCCTATGGATGTGAAGCAGTCATTCCATATGAGATCGGATAGCCACTCATAAGGTTCAACATTTTGAGACCGAACAGAATGAAGAGCTTATCAAAAACCATCTCGACCTAATCGAAGAAAAACAGGAGAATTCAGCTGTAAAAACAGTCCCATCAGCAGAGGATGGCTCGCTTCTACAACAAGAAGGTCCAAATCCGGTTTTTCGTTCATGGAGATTTGGTTTTGAGGAGGGTTACGTTGAATACCCGAAGACCCGAAGAAGGCTCATTGGGTGTCAAGTCGGAAGGGCCGTACAAAGTGGTAGAGATAGTAAGACCGGGTGCATATCTTTTGGAATAGTTGGACGGTACCCGGCTCAAGAAGCACTGGAATGCTAAGATGCTGATGAAGTACTTCCAGTAGACCTTTTCTTTGAGCCTTAAAGTCATAGGGCGACTGGCCCGAATTGGGAAATTATTGTATAACCTCTCTTGAAATGACCCACAAAGAGTTGTATGAAGGGTAATAGATCCCATGAATATGAATATGTTTTTCTCTTTTGAATTAAGAAACATGTCCACTTTATTTGTTTATTAATCGAATGCGAAAGCCATGCTCAATATTCTTGGGATATGCTCGATGCGAAGGGGTGATCGGTAGCCAGGAAGGGCACCAAGCCCGTGGCACACCAATCTCGGGTGTCATTATCAAACCCGCGGGTGGAAGTGTCCCGACCTGGCTCCTTTCACCTTTGAGGATCCAGAACGCATCAAGGGATGAGGTATATATGGGAAAAGCGTGAACCCCTCGTGGCACGCCAACCCTGGGTGTCATTATCAAACCCCCGAGGCTGGAGCGTTACTACCCAATGGCTCGTATCTTTGAGGAATAGCTCGGGTAAACCGGACCCATGGAGGTTTCTTCCCCTGCGAGTTGGCTGGTGAATCCCGTTAAGAACCATCAGAGCACATGACATTGGGATGGTCGAATGGACTCCAAGACCATTGAGGTTTCAGGTAAACCGGACTCATAAAGGTTTCTTCCCCTGCGAGTCGGCTGATGAGTCCCGTTGAGAAAAACCCAGAGATGGAGCACACATAGAGTCTTCTTCCCCCGTGGGGTATCTTTCTAACCGCCTCGGATCAGGAGAAGCCTGACATGAGGAGGTTTCTGCCCTCATGGCTCGGCCGTTCACCGATCCGTAGCCCGACTAGCTGGGATGCTGAATTATAAGGTTCAGAATTGTGTCTTGGGAAGCACCAGGCAGGACACTGCCTTGGGGCACCCGAGTTGTTATCTTTTCAGGTCTGTATGAAGTATGTGCTAAGTCACATCCGTTGTGCTAACTTAGACTTGTTCATATTTTTGGTTTTGATGATACTCGGTAAGGGGACGCTTGCGCCGGGATCCACGGAGCCTCAGAGGTCAAAAATATTCCCTCGTGAGTAAGTCTCATTTTTTTCCATCAGCTCGGGGTTGGATTCGTTCCGCCGAGGCTGTTATGTTTCATCAGTTTGGGACTGGATTCGTTCCGCCGAGGCTGTTATGTTTCATCAGCTCAGGGTTGGATTCGTTCCGCCGAGACTATTATGTTTCATAAGCTCGGGGCTGAATTCGTTCCGCCGAGGCTGTTATGTTTCATCAGCTCGGGGCTGGATTCGTTCCGCCAAGGCTATTATGTTTCACCAGCTCAGGGTCAGATTCATTTCGCCGAGGCTATTGTGTTCTACTAGCTCGGGGCTGGATTCGTTCCGTCGAGGCCATCTATTCCATCATCTCGGGGTCGGATCGTCTACCCCATAGATAAATGTCGAAAGTACTCAGTGGCAGAATTCATGAGGACAGTGAAATGATAAGAGATGACCTGATTGGTAGCCTGAGGAGTTTTTTTGCGACTCCTGGAGCAGATCAACAAACTTGTAGTTCCCGGTACCAACTCGATCAACTCGTTGAAACCGAGAACTAGAGGACAAATGTTGTTGGTGTTTTTAAGATCAAGTATTTGAACAGTACGTCAAGAGCAGGTATGAAATTTCTCTCTTGGAAAGACGAATGGTCTGAGGGTATTGTTTACTCCTCGATCAGGCATAGTGTTCGGACCCGATTTCCCGGTTATGGCCGACCAGAGGATACAACGTGGTACAAATTTCAGAAACCGACACCCTCAGAGCCGAGACCGACCACTTTAGTCCAACAGCTCGGTTCGGCACTGCCTTTCCTCCTGGATTAGGATTTTGAGCTCGGATATCCCGGGTCAGGTTGGCTGTATCTTTTACTGATTGGAAGGCCACTGGTCGACCTCTTGAAGCCCGACCAAAACACATCTTTTCTTATTGATGTCATGTACATACACACAACAAACTTCAACCAAATAAAATCATCTTCCAAAGAAGTAAATATTAAACATCGCAAACAACTTGGCAATAAAAGCCAAGAGCAGAGCAAAACTAGAAACTAGCTTGTCAAGGAGACAGCATTAGCACAGAATTAAGCATTCATATAACAGTATCAAATTAAAAACACATATATAGTATTAAGTAAGTAGCACATAAATTCATTCTATCAACAACCAGCCATATGGATGGAGAAAATGAAATATTATCCCATGTGTTACAATCCAAACACCATAAGACTTTATTTGTTCTACATATAATTAAAGAGAGAGTATCAAAGGTCTTCTCCAAGTAAAAAGCTCAACTGATGAAATGATCAGAAAGAGAGAGACAAATGACCAAAGTCCTAACCATGGTTGGTGGGGTTAATTAGAAAATAGAAGAATCCAAGGGAACCAAAATATATCCAAAAGGATCACATGCATATGCATTTGAGCTCCACATCCATTCATGGAGTTCTTGAAAATTAACTAAATGCAAAAATGTACGTACCTTCCTACAGTTTAGTGCCTTGTTGCTAATACTCCAAAGTTTTAGCCACACAGAATTTACAAGAGTCAAACTAAACTAAACCAAGCTAAGAGTGTTAGTAAAACATTTTCATTTTCTCCCCTTGCCCAAAGGGAAGAAAAGGATTTTGTTGGTTTAAAAAAAAACATTAAGTGAGATTTGAAGGGAAAGTTGACCCAAAAAAAAAGTCATTTTCTAATTAGAAACATGATTGCTTCAGCCCTAGTTGCTACGTGGTCCTAGTTAAGTCTACATGTTAATGCACAAAACAAAACAAAAAATTCTCTGGAGGTGTTGATTAGCCATTTTATCAGCCTTTTCCTAGGCTAAATTAAAGTTACAAAAGCATTTTTTCCCTTAGCCTTTCAATGGCTAAGAAATTATAGTTCCTAACTAAAAGCTGATCATCCAAAACAGCTTGCATTGGTAATTTGAAACAAAAAGCTTTTGGTTCTCGAAAAAAGATGCATGACCATCCTTCATATTTTTGAGATGGGTTGTTTAGCCCCTATGGGGGGCTTTGTGTGTGCTAATGCGAGATAGAGAGAGAGAGAGAGAGAGAGAGAACCATGGTTAGGCCAAAGGTTTTGTTTGTTGGTGATGAGATGAAATACTTGGCAGAGAAATGCATGCAGCTGAAGATATATTTGAATTTTGAAGGAGAGATTCATAGAGTCTGGCGATGTGGAATATTGGTGGAGCCATATTGGTCACGCCTGTGGCACAGCAAAACACAAGGCAGGTGTAGGAGCCAGAGCCATGGGGTAACCATAGTGCTGAGGGTAACCGGCGGCGGCATTGATGGTGGAGTATGGAAATAGGTGGTGCGGGTACTGGACTCCGTAGCCTTGGCCAGAAGTGTAGCCAGTGGCGGCTGCTCCGTTTCCTTCCCCGAACTGGAGATAAGGGTAGAAAGCGGCGGCTGCTCCTCCGGTCATCATCCCTCCCGACACAGCACCATTGCCATACATGGGATATTGAGCAGCTGCCCCTCCATAAACATTGTAGTAGCTCTGCAACAAAAAAAAAAGACAAAAAAAATCACAACGCAAACAAGTTATGTCCATGTGTCGGTTTTGTACAAAAATTTGGTCATTTGTTTGTGTATAACGAGACACTATATAAAGTGAATAATGTGCTCTTGGTGGTTAAGAAAGAAGTGACTGAAAAATATATAATATGGTCACAGCCAGGGAATTTTGGAAGGCTGTAAAAGTGTGACAGAGATAATGGACCACACAAGTACCCAATTTGAATTCTATTGAGTGAAGGAGACAAAGCTGACTTAGCACAGCTGTAAATTCACCTTCAGTCTTTAATTCAATTATTATTTTAGAGCACCCGCATATTCACACTTTATCTAGGGTTATTAAAAATTAACAAATGGAAACAAAATGCATAATCCTAATATTTTTACCTTATCTTAGGTTAAAAATTTAAGTTAAAGAAATTCTTTCTTATACTGGATTTTAAATTCAAGACTTTAGATTGATGCTATATTAACTATTTAGATTCAAAAACTTAAGTTTATACAAGATAATGCTAGATATTTAATATGAGCTTTAAACAAGAATTAAGAAATTCATCTTATATTAGTTTTATTATTATTATTATTATTATTATTTTAATAACCTAATATTATTAATAACATATTTGATATAATTAATTATTAAGCAAAACCTTGTTCCAACAAATTTGGTAACAAGTCCACCTCATCCTCATGGCATCTTTAAATGCCAACAGTTGTTGGTGAGTGGTCATTATTGATTGATTTTAGAAAAAAACAGCAATCAAGGTTTATACCCAATAACTTATATACTTGTATAAACCCTAATTAATGTGGTGAAGAAGGAGAAGTTTGTACAAACCGTAAGGTAAGTGTCTGGTGTGTAGGATGAGTACCTGAAATAGTGTTGATTAAGAAAAATGAGAGAAATAAAAGTTAGATTTCGAAGCTTTGAGACTGCATGTGTAACAATATATTAATAGAGAATGTACAAACAATGTCACCATGCAGAGATGTAATTGTAAAATGAAGCAGATGCAGAGAGAGGGAGAGAGAGAGAGAGAGAGTCCATGATTGATGCTTAAAGTTAGAAGAAACATGGATAGTGAGTCCCATGATGATAAAAGACAACAAGAGAGAGAGGTGATGATAATGAAGGAGCATGCTTGAGAGAGAAATAGAGAATAACTTTAAAAAAAGAAAAGTATACCCATGGAGATTAAAAGGAATGCCTTGATGGATGGCATAATGAGGGAAGGTTGTTGCAGCTGCAGTTGAAGGAAAAGAGCTCGTTACCCTTAAGTTGTTTCTACCTCCTCCTCCTCCTCCTGCCACCAACCATTTTTTAATTACTTTTATTACGCAATTATTTAATCAATCTAATACACCAAACCAAATTTATAGGTATGTATATGATTGCTTCTTATATTTCAGAAACTTTCTAAATTTGGAGGAATATTAATTCAAGAGCTGGACTGTCAAAATCTGTTTGTTGATAAAGCAAAATAATGTAGAAGATTAATTGGAATAAAATTAACTCTATGCAATGTAACCACTAAGCTGGCAAACTAAAAAGCATCTTCAAATAGTAACATGAAGTACTTTAGAGATTTTTTGAAACTTTTGCTGGATTTGATATATCAAAAAAGGAAAAAGAAAAAAAGGTATTAATGTCACCATGCTTTGGTGTTGAGGGCTTGGATCTCTGAACCCCCAAACAAGCCAGATTGCAATTAGCCCTTCTTCCATCTATCACAGGAGCTGCATCCACACAGGCTTTCATGGCGGCTTCTGGCTCGCGAAAAGTTACCTAAAATGGTAACTACGCTTTTATATACATAAAATAACGCAGAATTTTGTTCTCCTTAAATTCTTGTACTATTTTTCTCCAAAATCCTTTGTCTAGATCAAGATCTAGTGATAAAACAGAGATCATCATGCAAAGTATAAACCAGAAGAAAAGTACTGAAAGAAAGAAAAATGAGAAGCATACAAATCCATAGCCTTTGGATCTGCCAGTGGCCTTATCAGTGATCACAACAGCTTCCAAGATGTCACCAAATTGCTCAAAATACTTCTCCATAGTCTCCTTTTGAGTCTCCCAGGCCAGGCCTCCAACAAAGACTTTTGTATACGTTGTGTCACCAAACTGACCTGCTCCTCCCATATTTGCTGCTGCTGCTGCTAATGGAGTCATCTTCTTGATCTCTTCTTAATCTTTATCCACTCTCCAATGAAAAAAATTATGTAGTATTATATTTGGCCCGTTATTAGGTTTAGGTCTAGCTAGCTAGATAAACAGGGACTTGCTTTGGTGCCAAAATATAGATCAATATTGGATCTAATTAAATATTATTAGAGATGAAAAAAAGAGACCCACTTGAGGAAACCGGCTGTTTGTGTTTTATGATTAAAAGAGAGGAAAGCTAATCAGAAAGAGAAGAGAAAAATAGAAATGGGAAGGAATTGAAGAGAAGAAGAGAAAGCACAAGTCGTACAAATAAAAGCAAATGAAATGAAAAGAAAGACTAACACAAAAATAAATAAGATAAAAAAGGATGATAAATTTCAATAATAATCAAATAATGGTACTACTCATTTTTATCATATCTCATTTATCGATACTCCCTATATACACAACCTGCCTCACTCTATCTCACGCGCCTTCCAGAAACAGAATGACAATTTAAGGCGAGTGATGCACCAACAATTACCCAAAATACCATACTATTAGACCTAGCTATCGGTCCGGTTTCCGGTTTCCGGTTCCACAAGAATGTGGAACCGGAACCGGAACCGAACCGGACGATTCTGGTTCCAATTAAAAATTTAAAGTCTGATTGAATCGTCCGGTTCCAATGGTTCCGCTAGGCTAGGAACCGAAATCGATCCGTACGGAACCGTCATATTCTTTCCGGTTCGGTTTCGATTCCGAACCGAAACCGTAACCGAGTCTACATACTCTAAGCGTAGTGTCTAGAAACAGAACGGGAAAATGAGGGGATGAAATTATTCACACGGGAGGTCTAGGGTCAATGATCAATATATACAGGCGAAATTTAAAATTAATCATAATTATAGAGAGAAAATTATTGATTAATATATATCATGTATTTATTGGATTGACACATTGAGTATGGCCCATCAAAGTTTTTTTCTTCATGTTTATATATCAATTTCATGTTTAATTTTAAAAATTTTAAATTCAATGGTCTCATTTCAACTTTAATTAGATGAATATTCGTGTGCTGTTGCGATTATATAAGATAAATATTAAAAATAAAGAACATATTTCAAAGTGATATATGGGTATACCACAGAAGACATTAGATAAATATTTCGTAAATAATGAGAAGTAAGAGAAATACCAAAATAAAGAGAAGATAAAATTTCATTTGTTTCCTCTACATATATTTATAGTGATATCAAATTTAATTCAAATCACAAATTACATTAGCAAATTTATTCACCAACAAATAACTAATATATTAATTAAATTAAGTTCATTCACCTCTTAAAAATGACAAATATATTTATTAGATCAAGTTCATTCACACATTAAATGTACCAAATATTTCAAAATTTCAAAGTATTCTCACCATCCTCTATACCGTCAAGTGGCAACACCACATAAATATTTGTACGTATATGATTGTTCACATTTCAACTTCAATACACAAATATTGGTACCTAAATACATTACCAAAACTTATGAAATTGGTTATTTTAACTTTATCTTGTTAGAATATTTTATTCTAATAATAAAATGGGTTTCATTAATTGTGAGATATGTTTTAATAAAGTACTAAGATAGTAGGTTTGTAATAGAAATTATGGAGCTCATTTATCTGATCTAATAAAGTAGGTTGAACTTTATATTAATTGATGTGTAGAAATTAGAGCGGGTTTTGAAGATGTTATGAGTTTTTGATGGATGAGTCCATTATACTCAGTAAATTAATGAGTTAAGGACTCACCTTTAACCTACTTTATAAGCTGCATTTATTTATCAGATATATACTTTTCTCTCTACTTAATTATTGCCCTCTCGTTCTTTGTTAATTATTGTTAAGGTGAATGGACATTATTAACATGAGCAAAAGAGGCGATCATCAATTATTGAATTGATGATATATGAAAGAGGCTTAAAGAATACTTAGGCAGTGTCCATTCTGCGAGAGAGAGAGATAAGCGCACGGCTTAATAAAGAATATAAAGGCAAAAGGAAGTTTATACAACGAATAAGTTTTGTTGGTGGTAAATTCTGATACCAAGGCATTTGTACAGTATGGCAGGGATAGAAAATGTAACTCCCTTTTTACCACGACCCTTAATGTCGACCCGGCCTGAAGTGTGTTGCAGACCACATGAAATGACATATGCCAATAGTAACGGCCGAGCACCTGGTAACCCTTGACCGACCACTTCAGAACGGATTGCTAAACATGGTCGGGTTGGCAGCAGCTTTCTCAGTTTAGAGGATCATTGTGACCAACCTCATGAAGACCGATCAGATGGTGAAATATTTTCCACCGCCTCATTCTTATGGGATAAGATGATGAGACACCATTCTTACAAGATAAGGTGATGAGACATGGTAATAAAAGAAGTAAGATATTTTCGACCAAGAGGCCTTGGGGAAGGAATCCCATTAATGAGCCCACATGGGTGACATCATCTAGATGGGGGAACAACATCGCTTCCTTACTAGTATAAATAGGAGGGGGAAACACATTTGTAAGGGTTGGTTGATTGTTAGCTAATTGATTACCAAAAAACGAGATAGAATTAATTTGTAAACATTAGCATCTCGGTTTTTACATTGACCGATCACAAAACAGATCGGCCGAGCACGTTTCAGTAATAAAACATCCCACCCATTTTGTGCCCATGGACGTAGGCTGGATTCGATCCACCGAACCACGTTAAATCTATTTGTTGATTAGTGTGTTCATCTACTTTTTAGCTGAAGTTTGCTTTTGGTCTCCCATAACCAAACAAATTCACAGTTGAAAGAAGATTGTCCTAGTAGCAGTATTCCCTTATTGCCCCTGAGACGAAAATCAGCCGTCAACAGTTGGCACCGTCTGTGGGGACCCAACAAAAAGCAACTTACGTGGTAGGATGATGGCGGAAGGTGGAAACCACAGGTTATCAGAGAGCTCAACAACAGAATGGATGGAAAGAATGAAGGAAAGCATGAGGAAAGACAGAAAGGAAAATCAGACCGTCATGAAATCTATGATGAATAAGTTGGAAAGATTGGAAGAGATGAATAATGAAAGGTTCGAAGCCGGATCAAGCCAGAGGAGAAACAAAATAACGGATGGAAAGAGGGTCGAAGATATGAACGGGGATGGAGAACCCAGGATGAGAGATCCTTATGACATGAGGCATGTGGATATCAACAGACTTGCAGGTGGGGGATATATGGGAAGAAGAAGAGGAAATGCAGTCACCAAGTTCCTTCTATGATAGCCTGCGTGTTACGAGAGGGGGAGGAAGAAGGCATGGTAGAGCTGAACGAGAGGTCCCTAGTGGCGGCATGCACCATACTCAGAGTGACAAACACGAGGAAGTCCGTGAGGGGTAGCGTGATAACGCTGATGATAATATGAAAGCTTGGTTAAGAAAAGAAATGATCAAGTGGGAAGAAAACTTCAAAGCTGAAACAAGGGATGATCATGACGGTGAGGTTGAATCTCCATTCACGGAGGAAATAAGATCGGTGAAGTTCCCAAGACGATTCACCATGCCGACCATGACACCCTACAAAGGCCATACCGATCCAAAATCACATATTGAGGGATTTGTCTTGTTGATGGAAGTATAAGGAATGATGGGAAATTCCATTTGCAAAGTGTTCCCATTAACCTTGGGCAGGCCCGCCATTCTGTGGTTCAGAAGCTTAGCCTCAGGGAGCATCGGTAGCTTCACACAGCTTATGAAGTCATTTGTTCGGTACTTTAAAGGGGCATGCGTCCCAAGGAAGACAATTGAGGAGTTGAGGCTCATGAAGCAGAGGGATGACGAGCCCCTGAAGGTTTTCATTGAACGGTACCATAATCTGGTGCTCGAGGTTGGGGGATATGAGTCGCTTGAGGCCTTGGAAAGTTTGAAGAGGGCCCTGAAAGTCGGAAGGCTGTAGACCCACATGAGGATCCAGGACACACCGGATTATGCCACCGCCCTGGAAATAGCCCGAAAGTTTATTCTGCTGGAAGACGAGTAAAAGGTCTCCCGGAGGGGGGCAGCTATCAAAGAAAGGGTGGTGAGGGCAGAAGTTCCTCGGAGGCTAGATATGGAGTTCATGAAACCACCCCCAAGGCAAAGGGAATTCAAGCCGATGCCTCAAAGTGATCAGGAGAGGAGAGTTCCGGCTCAGGTGAACCACGTAGCCGGGGAAGAGGCATATATTCCTTTGAATAAGTCGCTGGGACAGATCATCATGGAGATCCAGGGCAAGAGCCTCTTGATAGAGCCTGATTTCAGAAGTTTCCCACCAGACAGAAGGAGTAAAAAATCCTACCGTGTGCACCATATTTTGAAGGGGCATACATCATACGGATGCAAAGACTTGCAGGAGCAAGTAGAAGACCTGGCGCGTAATGGTTATTTGAATAACTATATTGACCATGCAGTTATGATAGCCATGCAAAGATCAAACTGCCGACAGGTAAATACCATCGTTGGAGGGAGGACGTTGGCCAGAGACTCTAACCGGTCAAGGAAGAATTATAGTCGAACTCGGGGGCCGGATGTGTTAGCAATGGAACGGGCCCCGAGAACTCAAGGTGGTCGGTCAGTGCAAGTAATGTTCATAGATGAGGATGCTCGATGGATGAGCTTCCCCCACAGTGATGCATTGATAATTAAGGCAGTGATCGGTGGTACCGAGGTAGACAGAATCCTGGTGGATCCCGGGAGTGCAGTGGATATAATTTCCAAGGAGACAGTGCAAGAAAGATAATGAAAAAATCAGATACAATTACCCCCAAAACAAGTCAAAAATCCAAAAAGCATCCCATAAATAAATTCACATAAACAAGTACCTTGAATGCAACTAATACGAATTTGAAAAACATATTGCATATCTCTGATTTCATATTCAGAGTGTTGTAATTCACTGATCACTTTAGAATATATTTGAGGAAAAAACCAAAATCGTTTCTATTACTCTCAAGAATATAAATACAAAGTATAAAACTTTACAAAGCAAAAAACCTCACTACACTCTCTAACACACACTTTGGGATGGATTTTACTCACTACAAGTGCCTGTATTTATAGGCAAGGCTTGCACACAATTATCAACAAGACAACAGTAACTCCCTGATTTTATGGCAGATTTCATGGCAAACCCTTTGGTTGTTTCCACTAAATTCAACTCCACCGAAAGTTGATGTGCATGGTTTGCATGGAAGCTTCCTGGCAGTGGCTTGCAGCTGGAAACCTTCTTGATATGGTGGGCAACTTGATGTAAAACTGGATATTACAATTCTCCCCCTCCAGCTGCGTCTGAAGCAATCGTCATCTGACAGCTATCCCGACTATGTCTTTGCACAGTTTTAGCTTGTCCCGAGTAACTATCTTTGTTAACATGTCGGTTGGATTCTCATCTGTATGGATCTTTACTAGTCTCAATAATTATTGATCCATTACTACGCGTATCCAATGATAGCGAATATCAATGTGTTTTGTCCGAGAATGATACATTGAGTTTTTGCTCAAGTTCAGAGCACTCTGACTGTCACAATGTATCTTGTATTCTGTCTGCTTGATCCCTAACTCTTGGAGAAGACGCTTTAACCACAATATTTATTTTCCTGCCTCAACTATAACGATGTACTCAGCTTCTGTTGTGGATAATGCAATACACCTCTGCAATCTTGACTGCCATGACACAGCTCCCCCTGCAAAAGTGTAGATGAAACCTGATATAGATTTCCTACCATCAAGATCTCCTGCCATATCTGAATTTGTATAGCCTTCCAAGATCAGATCAGCTCCCCCGTAGCACAGACGAAACTTCGATGTACCCTTGAGGTACCTGAGAATTCATTTGACTGCCTCATAGTGTTGCTTTCCAGGGTTGGAGAGAAAACGACTCACTACACCCACTACGTGTGCAATATCTGGCCTGGTACATACCATTGCATACATTAGGCTTCCAACAACTGAAGAATATGGTATTGATAACATCCACTTTATCTATTTCTTGGATGAGAGACACAAACTCTTGCTTAGTTTGAAATGGTGTGCTAGCGGAACGCTGACTGGTTTGGCTTTCTGTATATCGAAACTCTTGATTATCTGTTCAATATACCTCTCATGTGAAAGCCACAACTTCTTGTTCTGTCTGTCACGAACAATCTCTATTCCCAAAATCTGTTGAGCTGGTTCCAAGTCTTTCATGTCGAAATACTTAGAGAGTTTCTTCTTCAGCTGGCTGATCTCCGCTGCTTCTTGTCCAACAATCAACATTTCATATACATATAGTAGAAGAGCAACGAAATTTCCAGTTGGAAACCTTTGGATGTATACACATTGATCTGCTGCAGTTATTTTGTATCATTGACCCACCATGAATGAGTCAAACTTCTTGTACCACTGTCTCGGTGCTTGTTTGAGTCCGTACAAGCCCATTTTCAGCTTGCAAACAATGTTTTCTTTTCCTGAAACCTTGAATCCTTCTGGCTGCTCCATGTAGATTTCTTCATTAACATCACCATGAAGAAATGCTGTTTTGACATCCATCTGGTCAAGCTCCAAGTTCAATCTGGCTACCAATCCTAGGATGACCCGGATTGAAGCCATTTTTACCATTGGTGAAAATATCTCATCAAAGTCAATTCCATTTTTCTGTAGGAATCCTTTGACTACTAGCCGAGCTTTGTGTTTCACCACTTTTCCGCTACCATCTTTCTTGAGCTTGAACACCCATTTGTTCTCCAATGCCTTTATTCTATGTGTGAGCTTGACTATCTCATAAGTGTTATTTTTCTGCAGAGATTCCATTTCATCTTGCATTGCGTGCATCCATTTGTCTTTGTCTTTATGAGATACATCTTCGTTGAAGGTTTCTGGCTCCCCCTCGTCAGTAAGCAGAATGTATTCAGATCCTGAGTATCTGGATGATCGAATCCGGCCTCGCTCAGATCTTCGTACAAGAGGTTCACTGGTTTCTGGCTGTCTGTTGTCATTCAGATCTATTGATGATCATGTAGCCTCTGATGGAGCATGTTTTAGCCCCATGCTCAACACCACATTCCTCCTCTGATTCTGCTTCTGGCATGTCTTGCACCCCATCATCATTTGTGGCCACTCGTGTTTGTGATAGGGTTGTGTCTGGATTTATATCAGCTTTGTTGGCACTGGAATTAGAAGACATCTTGAGTTTTTCAATGTCTTCTAATGTTTGATCTTCAAGAAACACTACATCCCTACTTCTGATGGCATTCATTTCCTTTGGGTCCCATAGCATGTATCCAAATTCCTCGTCTCCATAGCCTAAGAAGATGCATGGAGTAGTCCTTGCATCGAGCTTCTGCCTGAACTCATTGGATACGCGTGCAAAGGCTAAACATCTGAATATTATGAGGTGAGAATATGATGGATTCTTACTAGACCACACTTTCTCCGGAATCTCAAAGTTCAACGGTACAGATGGTGATTTGTTGATCAGGTAATAGGCGGCACAAACAGCTTCTCCCCAGAATGGTTTTGGTAGCTTAGCCATACTGATTATACTTCTGACTTTCTCCATAATGGTGTGGTTCATCATTTCAGTGACACCATTGTGTTATGGGGTGCGGAAACTGTCCTTTCGTGTCGAATATCGTGGCTTCCGCAGTAGGCATCAAACTTTCTGGAAATGTATTCGCCTCCATTGTCTGTGCGAAGACTCTTCAGTTTCTTCCCTGTTTCACGCTCGACCATGGTATGGAACAGTTTGAAGTAGTCCAGGATCTGATCCTTTAATTTCAGAAAATACACCCATACTTTCCGAGAAGCATCGTTAATAAAAGTCAGAAAATATTTATTACCGCCTAGTGAATTTACCTCCAAGGGACCACAAACATCAGAGTACACCAGACTGAGTAACTCCGATTTTCTTGTAGAAGTGAAATTAAAAGAGACATTGTGTTGCTTACAGAAAAGACAATGGTTGCAAGGATCTAGAGCGTCATTTTTGGAGACAGAGATTAGATCATTCTTTGTCAGGGTAGACAACCCTCTTTCACTCATGTGACCGAGTCTCTGGTGCCACAAATTCTGAGAAACCTATGGTTCAGCTTCATTAAGGCTTTCTGCACATATCTTCACATGAGTCTTGTATAGAGTTCCACAAATATGTCCTCGGGTGATGACCATGACACCTTTGATCATTCTCCAAGTGCCATTGCTGAAGTGGCTAGCATAACCCTATTTTTCAAGGGCTACCCCCGAAAGTAAGTTGAGTCGATGTTCTGGAACATGTCTTACCTCCTTCAGAGTTATTGTATACCCTGCATTTATCCGCAACTATATTTCACCAATTCCCTCTATCTGAGAAGAACTAGTATTCCTCATCTTCACTGATCAAAAGTCTCATGCTTTGTATGATGTGAAGAAATCCCTGTGAGGAGTGACGTGGTAGGATGCTGCAGTATCCATCACCCACTCAACATCCTGAGTTGCGGTGTGAAGGCATACTTCTTCCTAGCCGGAGTATATAGTTACATCTCCTGTAAATACTAGTATCTCCGCTTCATCCTTCTTCAGCTAGTTATTGCCTTGTCCCTGCTCTCGTTGCAGTTTTTGGTAATTCTTCTTTAGGTAGCCTTCTATGCCATAGTGGAAGCACTTGTATGTTTTTCTCCCGTCCTTCTATTTGCCTCTGCTTTTGCCTATGCCTTTCATTTTGCCTTGATTTTTCTCCAGTTGTCTTCCTCGATGCTCCGAGACAAGGGCTTCTGTTTGATATGAGCCCACGTCTTTTCTTCTGGCTTCTTCATTTGACATGGCGTATTTTACCATAGGCATGGTAAGTTTGCCTCCTGGAGCTGAGTTGCTGAGAGTAACCACCAGTGTCTCACAGCTATCAGGAAGAGAACTGAGTAGCAAGAGGGCTTGAACTTTGTCCAGCAGTTGCATGTTTATAGCAGACAACTGGTTCACCAGGCTTTGGAACTCGTTGGTGTGTTCTGCAACGAAAGTTCCTCCGTAACTTCAAGTTCACCAAACGCCTAATGGTTAAGGCTTTATTCCAAGTTGTTTTGGCCTGGAATATGTCTTCCGGCTTTATCCACATTTCATAAGCATCTGTATCATGTGCTATATTGTGGAAGACACTATGACCGATGCACTGTCTAATTTGACCCAGAGTTATGTTATTCTGTTTGTTAAAGTCATACTCTTTAACAGATTCTGGTCTCACTCCTTTTATCTCGATAACATCAAACAAATCTTTACAATGTAAATAATATATCATCCGGAGTCTCCAGATGGAGTAATTAGTTGCTGTCAGCTTGATCATTGCACTAGAAGGGGAATCTTCCATTTACAACAAGTACTAGAATCTCCATGCTCAATGAAGACGTGAGCCAACTCATCAACATTTGATATTGTCTCTTCTGGAATCTCTCCACTGCGAATCATCTTTTCAAGTCCATTGCCTTTGATAGACGAGACAACCTGAGATTTCTAGATCATGTAGTTACCGCGATCAAGTTTGATCAGAATTGAGAACATGAAGGAGATTCCTGGATTCAATAGATTATATGTTGAAGCCATTGATAAATCTACTCAAAAAATATTTGATTAGTGGCTCTGATACTAAATTGAACTAATTTTGGATTATAAATTTTAGGTTTCTCTAGTATAATTCATAACTCTACATCTCATTAATTATTAATTTTGGATTTTTTTCCCCTTAAATGTGGTGTTTAGTAGGAAGGAAAAGAGAGGATAGGAAATGATGATACAATTTGATTCCATTATTTGGTTTGTACAAAAAATTTGAGGGGAAAGAAAATTATATAGTTTTTTAATGGACAAATTTATCATTTTATATTAAATATTAATATTTACTAGTAAATTTAAAAATTAATCAACTATGAATAAAAAATAATCTTGAAATTGAAATATAATTTTCTTAATTTTAAATTATTTAATTTTATATATCCAAAGTAAAATAAAATAACATATATAGTTAAGCAATATCAATTTAACATCTAAAATAATATATATAATTTTAATCTATCCAAAATAATCTAAATATAAATATAAATATATAATAAAATCATGAATAAAAATACATTTATTTATAAATATTTTTAAATGAATATTATAAAAAAATAAGAAATAAATATTATAATGAAAAAGGAATTAATTATTTTACATATTAAAAAAATAATAATTAATTATTTTACATACTAAAAAATAAATAAATAAATTTTTTTAATAAGGATAATATCGGAAGTTTATGTTTTTATTGGGAGAGGAATTTGGACTCGGGTGAGGACTCCAAATTCCAGGGAATTGATTTCCCATGGAATTCAAATTTATTTTGTAAGAGTTTGTATATTAAATAGTAATATGAATCCCACATAGAAAATGTAAAGGGAATATGAAAAGTTTATAAGTGGTTTTTGCACACTTATATTAAATTGGATGATAAGGCTTGGGCTTGGGCTTGGGCTTGGGTGTATGGTTTGGATGTATGGTTGGCATGATAATTAATATATATATTTAATATATATATTAATTGGTCAAAAGATGGGCCTTGGGCCTTGGGGCTCTTGGGCTCTTGTGATTAATTAGCCTCCATGGAATAATTTTTTGTTTTGTTTATTTTTGGATTTAAATCTTAATTTAAATCAAAAGAACACAACTCTACTCAAAGGTCATCAACCCTGCATCAGTCTCCAACTGTTTCTAACTGTCTATTTATATAGAACAGTTTGTATTTGAAGAGATATACTTTTTGTGAAAAACGTGGATTATTACATCTGATCTTTGGAAACGAAATATTGAGTAGATTCGCCAGGGGTCGATTTCCGTGCAGAATTTCGGCTTCAGATTGTTGAATCCTGGTGGCAGACGTCCGTAGAACTACAAGCACAAGAGTAGGGACGAAATTCTGCTATAGGACATAGCATTACGCTAGCCTCAATCTCAAGTCTGTGAGTTTATATATTTTGTTTACTTGAATTGTAAGTTCTGTCTTTGGTTTGGTTTGTAATTTTATTTATAAGTTTCTGATATTGTTTGTAAAGATTCTGTTTCAATAAGGTTATCACATTCGTTGATTGTTTCATTTAACATATTTTCTGTAATCAAATAATGAAAATAAAAAAAGTAATTTGAATCATTTCAATCCAAGAGAATATGACCTAAAAGTATATCTCATCTTTCCACTAGTATGATGATAAAAAACCAAATCACTTTCTTTCAAGTTGGAGTCATGTGTGAATTAATGGGATTGATTTTCTTATTAATTTTTGAAGCTACGAAGTTATATATTAACATAATGAATTAGAATATAAGAACAATTCAAGATTTGATTATTAGCAAATAAAATCATCACTTGCACAAACATGATAAATCAATACTTGTGTATCGCAAAACTATTAACACTAACAAGAAAAGACACCTAGAACAAGTTTCTTCTTCTTCTTCTTCTTACATTTCTCTTTGATCTCTCTGCATAATCATGTAACAATTTGCTGCAGATTGTTAACGGAGAGCCATGTTCAGCATGTTGATCGGATAACAATCTACTGTGGAGCCGTGAACTGCCCGCTGAGCTAGAATTTTATTCACAGCTTCTGTTGGATGAAAAGCATCCCAGAAAACATATTGGTTTCTATTGAAACATGGCATTGCAAATGGAAGACATGTTATTTGCCCTTGGTTTCTTCCAATTCCACAACAAGCTCTATCAACAACATTAAATCCTACATTAAAATATACATAGTTCACAGTTTTCAGACTTCAATTTCTAAATTGAGGGATACTTCGAAGGGAGAATGATACTTTCATCTTTATTAGAATTTGTTTTTACTATTTGGGTCCCCTGATAAATTTTTAATACCTCATTTTGTCTTTGATGTTAAAACAATAATGTAAAAATATTCATTATCTAAGGAGAGACTAAAGTGTGGTTGTCCTTAGAAATTAAAGTAAAAAGTTCTTACCAAAAGTAGCAGGGTTATTTAGAACATCACCAACTGCACTATAAGTGTTACCATACACAGATATTGCACCAGGTCGTTTGTTGAACTGATCAACCAGTGATCTGAGCCCTTCATTGAACGGGCCAAGTATCTGATTAACATAATCAACACACCTTCCTGGCGGTGCCTGGCCGGAAGCTCTCTGGTTAGGGATGCAACCAAGAGGTCCAATTCCGGCCAGAAAGAATTTTCGTAACCCTACGCTATATAATGCCTGAAAATAGAAAAAATATCGAAATATCAATAGTAACAAAATTTGTATCCCCATGATGATGTGACCCTCGTTAACAATAGTATATTATTTGAAGAAATTTTAACTTTGTACTCCATTATTAATATATTAACGAGTGACATACCAGAAGTTGTCTAGCGTAGTGATTGAGCAGAAGGTTAGCAAATTGTGTGGGGTTATAGATGATGCTGGAAGAATAAATTGAAGGCATGAGATAGTTGTTGATGTAGTCATTGCTTCCAAACACCATAATTGCTATTGATTTTGAGAGATAATTTGTCAAATTAGTTGGACCCATCATTCCTCTTAATTGATTCACTGTGCTCTCGAAATTCAGGACTTGTTGGCTCAAGCTATACCTCTCTCCCTGCAAAAATATCATGATTAATTAATTATTGAAGATCATTTGTAATGGAGATTATTAAGTGAGATTAATTATTACATAATGTTGGCCAGTTTCATCAAGAATGCCAGCAGCAGCTGAAGCATAATTGACTCCTCCAACTAATCTTGCTCCATTTGTATTAGGATCTGCAAAGGCTGGCGGGTAGGGCACCCCCATCATCCCTCCTACAAGCAAATTAATTAACTTAAATGAAATTGAAAATTTTCTTACTAAAAAAAAAAAAATTAATTAATTTTTGTTAGTAATTAAATATAAACTTACCAATGAAATCGACAAAGGTTTTGCCATTGGAAAATCTACCAGTAGGACCAAACTCAAAATCAATACCATAAGGGTAATAATTGGACTTGGCGATAGAGCTGAGGTAATTGTTGTTACCAACATCAACTAATGAATCTCCAAACACAAACATTCCTCTAACCATTTGTGATTCCACAACCACTACATTTGTGTAACTTAAGATCACAATAAGCATCACAAATTCGGAAAACGACAGCCGTTGATTAGAACCGATCATCATCCTCCGGCCACCCATCCTCATTTCACAATGATTTTATCTTCTTTTTGTTGAGAATGATAAGGTTTTTGGGTGATATAAATAATGGGATCATATTGATATACATGGTATATATGGAGCGGTTAGGGTATGAAGTATGAGCAGTGTAATCAAACCCATAAAATCTTGCTTTTTAAATGACTTTTTTACTGGAATTTTGGTGGGTAGCTCTTTTTCATAACGGCCGATTTTGCCAGTTTCTTATTTTTCTTTGCCTTGCATGTGAACAAAGACGCATGCAAATTAAATGTGTGAGCTCTGTGTTTATTGGAAAGGACAGGTCCAATGTCGATAGGGTTTACAAATGGATTTAACTCTAAAAAATCCAATAATATTTTAAGTATTGTTTTATTTAAATTCAGGTATGAAAAACATACTAATAGCATCAATTCAAAGTTAAGAATTTAGGTTTTTTAATTATCTTGAAAACATTAATAAATTTCACTTGAATTTGAGAAAATATTTATAACACCCGGTAATCCCTACGACTTGTACGTTGTTAGAGGCCGACGACTATTACACTATGGAAGGTATGATACACGATGTAAATCATGTTCAAGCATGTACGTGCCCTCAAAATTATTTTTCGGGTAATCGATAATTCTTCGTAGTTCCGATACAGAATTTAGCCAAGAATGCAACTCGGACAACCCTTAGTATATCAGGCACAACTTTTTCATATGATATCTGATCTTTATGAATTTTATATCGTCGAAAAAGTAAGACAAAATATCGTCGAAAAACTAAGACAAAGATCTACAATTTTTTTATTCAATATTTTTCCAAATTATGAGGGGAACTAGGTTGAATTTGGCCATTTATCCAGGATATTTGCATAGTGCGTGAATAAAGAGTGAAAAGGAAATTTCCATTTTGATCCATAAGCTCATAGTCTTTCTCACTTGGGTCCAATAATTATAAATGGCCCAATAACCCTAAAATATCTCTCAAATCCCATAGACTCCTCTAGAAAGAACCAATTAATAAATCAAGAAGTAAAATGTGAAGCCATTAGTCTCTAGTATAAAAATGTCACTATTCTTTCATCCAAAAGAAGAAAGAAAAAAAAGGAAAGAACGTGAGGGAGAAGGGAAGAAGGAAAGAAAAGGGAGAAAGGAGAGAGTAAGATGATTGTGATCTTATAAGAAGTTTGGAAGAAGAATGAAGGGAGCTCCAACACAAACCCAAGTCTAGGAAGAATGGAGGAAGGTCTATGGACTTCAAAGAGGAAGAAAGAACATGATTCAAGATGAGTAAGGCTTGATCTAAAATATTTATATATATATTGAGTTTTGAGGATTTGAGGATTGTTGTAGGATGATTAATTAGAAGTTGATGTCATTTGGGTTTTTGTATTAAGAAGTTGATGTTGTGAGGAATCCTAAATATGAAACTAAATTAAAGTCTATGAAAATTGGATATTGTGATGATAATAGAAGGTTAAAATTATGATGATTAGAGTGTGGATAGTTGATCTAGTTTGTATAAAATAAGGAGTTGGGTTTGTTTTGGAGAATGTCATTGGGGAATTTATGTTAGGGCATGAAATTGGCCTAGTGTCGCGACGCTCATCATCCAGCGTCGCGACGCGTGGAAAATAGAGGCTCTACCTCGGGTCTGATCAGGTGAGCATCTCGACACATTGCGTCTGGCGTTGCGATGTGAAACAGAGCATGCTCTCTGTTTGGGTCTATTTTCGTGAGCATCACGACGTGCCAGGCCTGGCGTCGCGACGCGAGTCAGAAATAACTTCATTTCATTTCACATCCAATTTTAAATGTTAGAGGCCACCCTAAGGGTTTCATATCAACACATATATACACCTTATGACAAGTCGCAAGTATGATATGCCATGTAGTGATAGCAAGTACTTGAATTGATAAACTTAGCCTAATTCCAAAATATAATCCTCGACCTATATTCTAATCAGTTTATCAATTATAGATCACCGTAGGAATCGTAAATTCCTTCGGCAAAGTGAAGCAATGTCAACTGGACTCCAAATATGTGAATGGACACTCTCTTCCTTTTAAGTTGACTTTTTATTTATATTTTTTTAAGTAAAGACTTATTTTTACGCACATAGGGCGGTAACTGATTTTATCACAATTATTTCATGAAAGAGAATGTTTTAAGAAGTATGATTTTAGAAGCATGATTTTTATATTTTTTTAGACATGGGGAAAAACCCACCTCAGGCTGTAACTTATGGAATTGACGGATAACATATGCACATGTAGAGCAAGATTGGCGAGACGTCGATACGTAAAGCCCCAAAATCATTGATTCAGGGCTAGGGGATGGAGATAAGTAACGTCCTTAGACCCTAGTTTTAGGGTCAAGTAGTAGCATGAATAAGCACTCATGACTCTAGTTCAGTGGCTTGGGGGACGGTGATACGTAACGTCCCAAGACCACTAGTTTAGGTGTATGGGGGGACGACGACACGTAACACCTCCATACGTCAGGTTTTCAGCAGATTTTCAGAAACATGGTTTTCAGAAGGGATGATTTTATAAAGAGCTTTCATAAGAATAATTTTATAAGGAATTCAGAGTTTTACAAAAAAGAAAGTTTTCTAGAAAATTTCATAGAAAGAGATCCGATTTTCAGAAAAGAAAGAGTTTTCAGAAAAGACAGTTTTCTTGAAAGGTTTCAGTTTTACAACAATAGATTTCAAAAGTATTTTAGTTTTTCATTTTAAACCGTCCACTCACTAGATCGTTCAAACGATCTAACCCCTACTCCCAGTTTCTCGTTTTGCTGGTTACTCAGAGGATGAGCTCGAACATATGGATACTGATGATAGTCATTAGAGGGTTTGAGTCCACCAGATCATGTATAGAGTTTCAGCACTGTTAGTGTGAAGTAAAGTTGATTGCCAGTCATTAATAATGTATAAGTCTTATAATGAGTCAAGAGTGCTTATAAACAGAGTTGTAAAGATGAACAATGTTGAGTATATAGTAGATGTATTAAAGTTCATTTTGTGTTGCGGTATTGGTTAAAGGTTCATTTGTATGAGCTAGTGTTGAGATGTGTTTGGTAGTGTGGTTCATAGTCAGAGGCTCAAGAGGATAGGACGACCTATTCTCTACTGGTTGCATCTCGAGAAGATGGATGTTACAATATTTTTTTAAGTCCAATCTATTTACTAATCCTAAAAGATCTAATGCCCCTTAAGCAATTTCAAATTAATCATCGTTGTCACATATATGATGTTTAAAATAAAACGAGGAAAAAAAGTTGTTATATTTTAAGTACTTAGATTTAGATTCGGCCACGGTTCCGGTTCGGAACCAAAATCGAATCAGAACCGATCCGGAAGGAACTAGACGATTTCGGTTCCTTCCAGTTCCCCAGTTCCATACGATTCTGTTAGGGTTCCCACCCTATCTGAACCGTTGGAACCGTTCGATTCCAATATAATATAAATATTTTTTTTCTTATTTCAAGCTATTTACTTTATTTTTAATTTAATATAATAAAATTCAAATAAATAAATTTTTTTATTATATTTATTTGGTAATAATAATATCCCATTATAATTTTTAATAATTTTTTTTCATTTTTTAAAATTTTCAAAAAAAATAAGAAACTGGAACCGAACTGGTGGCCGGGTCTATCTAGATTCTTGGCAAAATCACAACAAAAAAAGGTATTTTAAAGTTTTTAAAAATGGGAAAAATTTTCGTTGGTTTATAGGGCTAGCCATCAGTTTTCCTTGGCTAAAAAAATGTTGAACCGAGTCGAACCAATAAATTGAACTAGTTTGCTTCTTTAAAAATTGAATATTTCTGTTCGATTTTGGTTTAACATACTTCATCAATAAAGGAAAAGAAGTCTTTTAATATAAAATTACTTCACACATAAAAGAACTTTTATATGGCTAACTAACGCCATGGAAAAAATGGAGGCCTCCTATGTCAATATTTTATTGGCTCATTGGTAGGATGGCCTTTTATGAAGATGTTCCCCAATATTGATGATCTTTTGTTCGTTTTGGGCTTGGTGGGCTCTGTTGGAACTGGTTGTCCGCCTGGCCGATTTGCATCACTTTTTTTCCCTAAGTTCAATATGGGAGGCCTCCCCATAAGGTGCACGACTAAATCACAAAAACTTTGAGCCATCATACAAGGGTTGAGCGAGCAACTATTGTCTGCACGTCTTTATTCCCAAGTTCAACTTGGAGGCATCCCTCACAAGGTATCTATATAGGCACTTCTAGCTATATAGGGAGCATGCATACATTACCATTAGACTATTGATTATTATTTTTTAATGATTGATATACTTATAGTATGGAACAGGTAGCGAGAATCAAACCTACATTGTTATCTTGGAAATCGAAGGATTATAGTTGATGTCGATTTAATTCAAAACCGAATATGAAATTTTAGGATCATTTTTAATCATTTATGGATGATAGATATATATATTTCGATAGAAACTGAGAGCGAAACAACAAAAAACCTATAACATATATGTCAGTTTTTTTTTTCATTCGAGTGAATACAAAACAGTTCGCTTTATAGATGATCTTTATTGAATATTTGGATTCAATTGGAGGGCATATATGGCTAGGTTCCATTTGTATATTTTGTGTGATCTGACATATCTTAACCAAACCTTTTACGAGAGTTCGCCATTCACTTGTATGGTATGGGGATACTTATTTGGGATTTTGAATAAGACAATCCTTCTACCATGAATTCATTTTGCAGCGATGTAAATCATTTAGCCTAATAGTACTATAAATGCACGTTCTACGGTATATGGCTCAAAATTCATGGGCTTGAGTCGTGGGCCTTGCAGGGAAATCTCCAATTTTGAACTTTAAGACAAAGCTATTCGGATGGATACCTAAGTTTACGAGAGCCCAAAGTAGATAATATAGATAACCAAATAGATATTATATCTTTTGGTATTCACATGCATGGATTTAGATCTCACAAATTTATTTTCTAGTTGCGTGTCTACTTATGAACGTTGCAAGCATACCACCATTATTGATGTGATAAATATCCCATAAATCATGGATTCAACTTTAGGTGGCTCGTCTACTTAGTTAATTATGAGAGCCTAAGCAGTTGTGGATCCATTTAATTCAAAATTTTATTTAAATATTTTTTTTTATAAATTAATGAAAAATTTGATTTATTAAAGAGATAATTTTATATTTGTAGAAGCAAGATGATCAAAACAACATTTTTAATCAGAGAAAGTATGAAGAGCTAACGAAACCTAAATATTAGTTTACCAAACAACACCAAGTGGTCAAAGAACCAAACAACATATCTATGGAATGAGAACAAATAAGAGAAATAATTAAGAACACAAAGAGCAAATTCACACAAAGCTGTAAGTTTCATGGATAAGCACAAAGCAACCCATTCTCACTTTATTAGGGATTTTTGTCCAGATTTATTAAAGAGGTTACAAGTTGATTTCCTTGTTGTGACGGAATTCTAAAATTCACTCTATATATATAGTTATAGGCCAAAGAAGAATCAGATGTTAGCCAACTGCATTATGTTAAGGTCAACATTATAGTCAATATTCTATTACAAACTTTTCAATTGTTTTTTTCTTCATTTAGCAACTTTAGACTTTGATCACCTACACCATTGGATTGCTTCCGTTAATTACGAACTAAGCTAGTAGCTTTACAAACTTTCATTTATATCTCATAAAACCAGATTATTAAATTATATCTCAACAATCTCCACATTGATTCAAATAATCCCTACAATAATCAACTCTTACTCCCAACACCAATCTTCTCAGCATTTATATTTCTTTCTTGCATCAAACCAATGCTCTTTATAAAGTTTTCGAACCTAGTAACAACAACAGGTTTAGTAAGTATATCTATTAGGTTGATATTTTGTGTGGACTTTCTGCAATATAACATATCCCTACCGACTTCATCTCTTATGAAATAAAGCCTTATGTTAATATGTTTGGTTCTCTTATGGTGCTTAAGATCCTTAAGAAATCTAGAGCACTTTGGCTTTCACACAAACACATACTTCTTTCTGCACCATTCCAAGCTCGTTGATCAACCCTTTAAGCTACATAACTTTCTTTACAGCTTATGTCATAGTCATATATTCAGCTTCTGTTGTTGACAAAGCAACATGCTGTAAAGATGCTTCCAATTTACTACATAGTCAAACAAATTAAAAGTATATCAGTTGATGATCCCATCTTATCCAAGTCTCTTGCATTATCTGCATCAACAAAACCATTAATAACAATTTTTTCTTATGAAGTCTTTCATTATATATGTTGATGGTGGTTTCTAACCCCGATGAAGTTTGAATCCATATGAAGGCTAGAATGAGGTTTGTACTTGGCCAAAAGAGGATGATGAAAGTCCAAAGGCCTAGAGAGACTGGAGTTTGATAGAGGGGTCTGACCCCACTATATAGAGAAGTTATCCCGAAGACAGAACCTGCTGATAATGAAGCAAGTTGGGATACCGACCTGACCTAAAGAAGAAATGTGGATTTGGCTACATTTGAGTACTTGTAGAATCTGACCCGATGTGGTCATGTTTACCGACCCAACCTTTTTGAGGAAGTAATAAAAGGTATGAACAAACATAATTCACCTCGGCACACCGACCCGAGAAGCGGAGTTGAGGTCACGATACTTTATACTTACAGGTACATGGCGTATACCCTACTTGGAAATTTGGACTTATAGAAGGTTGATGTGACATGAGTAAGTCAACGCCAGAGTAACTGTTTGCAGTGTGGTTGGTAAAAAATAAACAAGAACGAGGATGACAGAGTGACATTAGCTGACGTTATGAGTTTGTGGAATAGTAAATTTGGAAGCCTATATAAAGGGTTGAAGCCATAAGTTTAAAGGTTGGTAATTTTCATATTTGATTACTTGTAAAAAGAAAGGGCTCCCAAACTAGTAAGAGAGAGAGAGAGAGAGAGAGAGAGAGAGCTGGTCGGTACCCGACCCCTGAGAGATTTGTAAACCTGGTCACTTTTAACCATGAAAGTAATACAAACACTCTCCTCTTTCTCATGTGGATGTAAATTAGAGCCACTCTCTGCCAAACCACGTAAATCCCTGTGATTTTCTTGTTTCATTGCCAAGTTTATTTTGGGTTTCTTACTAACCAAACAAATTCATTACTTGAAAGATGTTTGTTCGAGGGGTAGATTTCTCAAATTTTCATTGGAACGAAAAAATCGTCAACAATACAAGACCATATTCAATTGTTCCTTTTAAGTATTTAAATAACCATTTAACTGCTTTGTAGACACTGCATTTATGCATAAGCCCGATGATGAGCCTTGTATGGAGGTACTACCTGAAAAGTTGCGGAAATTGCGAAAAATAGATGGCGGAAGGAAACAAAACCTCCAAAATTAGCACCTCATCGAATTCGGACTCACTAGCCAGCCTCGGATTCGCTCAGCTGCTGTTTCAAACCTTAGCCTCGGATAAGCCCCAAACACCTGCAACTAGCCCATGATCCACCATGCAAGCCCAATCCACACGCCCAAGGCCCCACATGCCCAATGACCATGAACCCATGCACACACCGAAATCTCCCCAAATAAAGAAAATCCCATGCAATTCACATATGCAAATTCCCTCATCTACACTTTCCAATTTAACAAGATGTGAAATCCCATTCTCACCAATTTAAAACGATTTGAGATATCCATCACCAAATTTGTGAGATTGTATTCCCAAAATAAATTGAGAATATATCTCCCAAATCAATGTGATTTATTTTCCTATTTCGAGATCCTTTCAAAACTTTATAAAAAGGACACTTTTCTTCATCATCAGGGGGCTTTGGACGTAAACCATCATAAAAAACCCTAAAGACTTTTCTTTCTTCTTTGATCGGCCACAACCACCAAACAAACACAAAGACAAACCACCAAAAAAAAAGAACAATAAAAAATAGAAAAATCAGCGTGAGAGAATACCAAAAACAATGAAATAGCACACCTATGAAACCGAAGCAACCTGCCAACAAACCAAAGCCGTAAAACAACAGAAAACAGCCCCTCAAAAAATGGAAAAATAGTCCCAAAACACCAAAAAATAGCGCCCAAAAAATAACCAAAAACAGAAGTCTAAAATCGCAAAAACAACAAGAAAAATAGCAGCCCAAAACAGCAAAAACAACCAGAAAAACACCAGTAAAAATCGTGAAAAAATAACCCAAAAATAACCAAAACAGCAGCCCAGAAACAACAACCAGAAAACAGCAGCCAAAATAATAAAAAATTAGCAACCAGAAAACAGCAAAATAACAAACAAAAAACAGTAAAACAACGAACCAAAAACAGCAAACAGCGAACCAGCTCCGATCCTTCCGGCTACGGCCTAACACACTTCCGAGAAAGCAACTTGAAAGGTAAGACCTGAGGGCACCTTAACACATTTATTTTTTATAGTTCCGGAAGCTGCATGCCTGGCTGGACATGGAATACGTTCAGCCGGGTATGCGAAGTCTTACATCAAAGACGACCAAATTTCTGGTCACATTCTTTTATTTCTTCGGCATTTTGTCATTTTTTTTTATCTATTTAGTGCTATCCCTTTTTTTTTTTTATTTATCTTTTCATCGTTATTTTATTATTTTGCCTTTTATTTTATTTATTCATGTTGGTGATTATCCGCATATGCATGGTTATATTTTTTTATGTCCGTTTACATTGCATTGATGGTTATGTGTGTTATTATCCATTGCGGTATACCAGATGGAAACCCAGACGTAAATTCCGTATCCAAATCCGAATGGACGGTAGTGCGGTCTGTAATTGAGATACAACTCCACGTACCACTCTAGAAATACTCATATATGCATGATTAACCCCCTTTTGTTTACTATTTATTTATTGATGTTTTTTCCCGCTTTTGATTGATTTTATTATTACATCTCATACTTTTTAATTTAATATGCTTTTGGAATCGTGTTATTGTGCTTATTATTTGCTTGGGGTATGTTATTATATTTTTTTATTCGCTTTTATGTATGAACTGCATTAAGACTTGACTATACCATTGTGTGAACCCGTCCATTTTACTGGCATAAGTAAGGGACCATTCCGAACCCAACGATTTGAGGTATTCCCTTGTGAGGGGTGAGTGCGACCTTAAATCTTTTCCCAGTTCACACTGGGCGATGACTCCTTTATTCTCCGATTTAGTCCCCCGCGGGCTACTCCGTACTCTCTACGGGCTGCGAGCCCAACAGTGTCTTGGTCGCTGAACATCATAGACATAGCGGTAAACCCCGCTTCGCTCCTACAGATGGTGACTCCACTGGGGATAGAGAATTGGCCCGGAAATAATATCTTGTAGTGTCAGTGGCTTTGGCTTTGGTTACCCAAGTCTCATATATTTTGCATACCCTTCTTACCTCGATGGTGTCATGTATCATGAAGTCACTTTCACTCAAGGCGGAAAATCGTTATGTGATGATAACCATCACTCGTTGGCACGTACCCTAGGGTATAAAAAAGGCGCACTCACTTGGTCGCTCAAACCCTTGAATGGGGAGACCTAGTTGTTGGCACCCCTTCACCGATGAGAGCCTTATTCGTAACCTTGTAAGCCCACATATGAACCATAGTTATATGTCCTATAGAAGCTACTCGTATGCTTATGTTTGGGACCATTATCATTTGGATATATTTGGACCTCTCGTCATAGGATACGAACTTGTTGGGCCACTTAAAATGGGACAAGTTTGCATCTCATGGTAATTGGGCCAAAAGTTTTCAAAATGACGATGGGCCACATTGTGTTTGGGCCCCATATCATTTGAAGTTATTTAGCCGCCTTATCGCAAAAGTGTAAACCTGTTGGGCATTTTCAACTGGGACAAGTTTACACCGCGCGATAATCTGACTGAACACTTTAAAATGATAACGGGCCAACTTGTATGAAACCCTGACGGGCTTAGAAGGTCCAAACATGATCCGAATATGCCAAACACATGAGTCTGATATCCACACTGGCTTTCACTCAGGAAGGGTACGCCTTGTTATGACATATTTGTATACTTTTGGATATCTCCAAGTCCGTCTCAGCCACGACCGTGATTACCGAGGGCTCAATTCATCATTTCTAGACAATGGCACGATCCCCATAATAGGCTTAGTCAATATTATAAATGGGTGGTCTTTGTCTTTTACCGATAAAAAATGACTAAGGTAGCCAAGGTTCACCCATGTAGCATAGCAGAGAACGATTTTGTGTACCCCACGTCGGTGCATAAAATAAGCCATACCTAGGGTAGAAATGGACTTACCACGAGTGTGGGAGGAATAAGGTCGGAAGGATATATGTTGTTTTGATAACCATATGCATCTCATGCATCCACGCATCATGCTGATCCCTTGTCTTAAAAGCCATCAATAACCACATGCATCTCATGCATCTCATGCATACACGTATCATGTTGACCCATTGTCTTAAAAGCCATCATAGATATCCATTGGATTAGAGAAGAGGCAATGACTCCTAAAACCCTTAGAACCCAAACCACTTCCAAACCCTGTGCCACACCACCTCGACCTAAACCTATACTGTCACTTCCATCAGTAAAAAGGCCATGAAACTGACAATTGCACCCACCTCAGGCATGACATCCAAAACCTCATTGACACCCATAAGATATCAGACCCGGAAAAAGAACAACCCAACACACACAGAAACCCTCTACCCAACTACCATTATGTTCAACCACCCACCTACATGATCAACTCCGGCCTGCCCGAAAGCTTTGTCCTCCAAGCTCTCAACCACTAAGCTTCCTGCTGTTGGGGTTGACGCAGCGGAAGCTCGCGGCGGAGGGCGAAAAAGGTTTTTAAACATTTTAAAATTTTCCCGAGCAAATTAATAAATATCAAATATTTATAATTCACTCAAACAAGTTTAAATATATTATTTATTAATATTTAATAACATATTATATTTGGTTACACGACGAATTATTTTACAAAAATATTTTTCGACAAATCTACGCGTAACGGGCAAACATTCAAACCGGTTGACCAACCACCGAGTCGGGTCATCCCGGACATTTGGGCAGTGTTCGGTCAGCCCTTGGGCTGCCCGAACAGTGCCCAATTCGCTAGGATCACAGTCGGCACGCAACAGACCCGTTTTGATGCGAATTTCATCGTTTTCTCGCGTTTTCGCCGTGGAATAATTTTCGGAATTTATCCACAACCCAATACACGTCCAAAATCATCCAAATAACATACTTTTCCATGAAAAATATATTCTATTTTAGATACACAAATCAGATATGATCCAGAAACTTTATTTGTCCATTTTTCATGCCAAAATTCAATTTAATCACAAAATTAATCCAATTAATTTACACCAAATTTAATCACCACAATACAAAGTTCCAAGAACAATTCTAGGCAACCTTAGAGTGGTAAAATCACTCTAGAATGGAAATTTCAATTTCAAGATTAATTCTCTAATTAATCTAACTACACATGCTTTATAAAGAAAATAATTAAGGTTTACTTGAACAATCAACACCAAATTTAATCCATATACATATGCAAGATATATATAATTTCAAGACATGTAAAATACATATCAAATACATATTTTTCATGCTTAGAAGAAAAACTAAGAAATTAGAAATTGGGAACTTTTATTACCTTAATTTCCAAGCTTCCAATTTCTTTGATTTATTCTCCTTTGCTGTTAATTGAATTGTTTGAAACCTTAATCTATATTTTCTTTATTTTCTCAACACATGAGATGAGGCAAAAGCTTCACAAAATGGAAAAAAATTCATTTATATAGAAAACCCTACATGGCTGAATTTTGGGCTTAATTTTACAACAAAATTAATTAATTTTTGTGGCCAAAATCTTAGACATCAATTTGATCTTATCCAAAATTGATTTTATTTTTATTTTTGTTAATTAAAAATCCATGTGTCAAATACACATGGTTTGGCAAAACAAAATTTGCCAAACTAATAAGAATATTCCAATAATATTCTCATCTTAAATTAATTAATTAATTAACATTTTAATTAATTGATTTAATTAATTAACAAAAGTAAAATATTATCATGGAATAATATTCCAAGAATATTCTTCCATTTTATCATTATTAATAATTAATTAACAATTAATTAAATAATAATAATAATAATAATAATAAAACAAGTGTCAAAATTTAATAGGTCAATAATGTGTATCTAATCTAAATTATGTATCGTATACAAATACACATTATTTAATACGAATGTGTAAATTATGAATAATCAGAATTATCTATAATTAATTGCCCAAGTGCTCAACGAGTACACTTCATATTGTGAGACTCTCTAGGTTCAAGTTTATCTGTCATGAAAATCATTTCCATGTCTGTAATTCATCCACTCATAAATTACGAGGACCACAGATAATCGAGTTGAACCATCCAAGTCGAAGTCATTGCATAAATAATCACTATGTCATAGGTTATCCGAATTGTTCCGGAGATATAGATAAACGTCAAATCTCCGCTATGAACAATTCATGTGTCGCGACATAATTATGATTCTTCATAAATATTCGGAACTCATTTCTGAATTATACCTCGACCAAAGATTTCAAAGAATCACAAATTGGACACCTAAATCCCGTACACGGGACTGACAAATCCTCTCTGGATACATCACATGATATCGTAAGTATCAGTCCATACCCAACGAACATGCGGAGGTCTGATCTTAAAAGATCGTTGACGTGACTGTCATCAAAGTATGAAGGATATCTCACATATCCACTGTGGTAACACAAGTCAAAGGAGCTAATATGATATTCGACTCGTAAAGATTCATATTGATGTTGGTGTACCATCTATCATGAATCTTCGAATGAGTCATTCAATATTTATCCAATAAATACCTACGTGCCTATATGAGTCTCACAAGACTCATGGTTTACTGAGATAAATCATTAGAACAATTCTAATAAACGACACGTACCGATCTCATGGGTTTACTAACCGACCAGGTATGTAAACCTTGACCAGGAACATTTTAATAATGAATCATATTGTGACATTTTTCAGTAACAATTGCGGCGCTTTTACAATTATGTCACAATTATTCATTCTACGGTCATTTACGCCTTTACCATATATAAGATTATATTGATAAAAATTACTTAATTTTATTCATAATAAAATATAATGTACAACGTATTTACAATAAATACAATAAAATTTGGCGTGCCGAGCACCAACTCCAACACCTGCATGGGATATGAGATAGCAGTGGTGAAGATGAAACGGATCAGGGGATAGATTTCGGGGAAAACTATTCGAGCAGTGATGAAGAGAAGAAGCCGATGAAATACTTCGCGAAAGCCACAGGAGAGCCTGAACCCGTCAAAGGCAATAGGATCATAGTACCGGGATTCAAAATCTTCAAGGACGTGATGGGCAAAGAACCACAAGTAGAGGAAGTTGCAAAAGAGGAAGATAAATGGGTGGAAGAACTACTACAGTTGGACAATCTGACGCTCGAAGAAAGCAAGAAGACAGAAGAATACAAGACTGCAAGTGATGAAGATGTTTATTTTCCTGATTTATTTGATTGTAATCCTGCATTTAATAATCATAAAGACATTGATTTTGCTTACTTGTTCGAGTCTTTTCCTATTAGTCTGCACCATAACACGCATGACATGAGCGTATTTGACATTAACTTAACAAAGACAAATGCATTTAATATTGGTATATGTGAAAATACCAAGGAAATTTCAATTGCAAGTGAGGTTACCTCTGATGAGCGAAAAGAATTAGAGATAATATTAATCAAACATTTGTGGTTGGGAAGACCCTTGTTGAGTGGGTGTACTAAAAAAGGTAATTTGAAAAAAGATTGTGCTAGGAACAAAACTCATTGTAAGGATTTAAGAGTGAGCCATTGGAAAAATCTCGTGTAAAGATTTAGAGTGAACTGAGAGGACAAAACTCTAAGTTACGAGTGAGCTATGGAAAACTTGATGTAAGTTGTGGAACAACTTAATGGAAATCTTTAAGTGCGGCTTGGGGGAGTGGAGATATGCATTATTGGCCGAACCGCTATAAATCACCGGTGTCAATTTCTCTATACCTTTACTCTTTCAATTATTGCAAGTTTGTTTTATGTTTGCATATTATTTAGTGACTTGCATATTAGTAATATATTGTAATTGAGAAATTGATTAATAAGCTTAATTGGTAAAGCTACAAGCTTAGTAGTGTAAAATCAAAAAGAATTTTAATTCTGTGATTTTAGGCCATTACTCAATTCATCCCTCATCTTGGGTATAGAGTTGTTTGTTTGTTGTGTGCTTATAGGAAATTTCAACTCTATATTCTGAAATGACCCACCCACTAGCAAAATATCATATCCTCTTTGGGATTCACACACGCATCCTTCATCTTCATGATTTTATACTTGGTACATGCCCAAGTCCATCCAAAAGACCTTTCGCTAGTCTAAAAGATCATTCATATCCTTCCCAAATCTGAGCAAAAAACCTTAATAAAGAGAGAGCGGATGCTATGAACTTATTCATGAATCTTGCAGCTTTATGCGAATTTTCTCTGAGTGTTTCTTAGTTATTTCTATTATTTGTTTTCATTTCATAGATTTGTTGCTCTTTTATTTGATCACTTGGTGTTGTTTGGTGAATTATTCTTTAGGTTTCACTAGTTCTTGATAAGTGCTCTGATTAAAAGGGTTGCTTTGGTCATTCTTGCTTCAACAAACTGGTATAAGAGCTTGGTGTTCTTGGACTGAAGCAAAATGGTGCGAGGAGTTTTCCCATGAAGTGTTCACGCGAATAACTCCAATATTATGAGATAGTTAGCTCCAGTGACAGTGTGCGTATGTTAAAATAAGTCCATTTATGGATTTAATTAATCATCTAAGCGATGATATAAAAGGTTTGATGAATATATGATCAACATCAATGTTAAGAGAAGCAAATATGATGCTTATGAGTATTATATAGTGCTTGAAAATGGAGCATGGATCTACATATTGTTGTATGTGGATGACATACTTATAACTTGCAAATATTAGAAGAAAATATGTAAGCTGGAGACTTTGTTGAGCTTAGAGTTTGAAATGAATGACTTAGAAGCTACAAGGAAGATCTTAGGCATGGAACTGTTCCGAAATAGAAGTGAATGAGTTATATATTTAACTCAAAATAAGTATATTGATAAGGTCTTGAACATATTTGAAATTGGGAAAATAAAACATGTTTCAACTCACTTGACAACACACTTTAAACTTTCAAAAGTCCAATATCCTGAAAAGTGTAAAAATATAGCATACATGAGGAAGATTCCTTATGTTAGTGCTGTGGGAAGAGCAATGTATACAAAAGTATGCTCAAGACCAAACATAGCTTATATAATGAGTCTTGTAAGTAGATTTATGACAAACTCAGGAAAGAAATATCAGGAAGCATGTAGGAGCGAAGCGGGGTTTACCGTTATGCCTAGGATGTTCGGCGACCAAGAAACTGTTGGGCACGTAACCCGTAGAGAGTACGGAGTAGCCCGCAGGGGACTAAACCGGAGAATAAATGAGTCGCCACCCAGTGTGAATTGTGAAAAGATTTAAGGCTGCACTCACCCCTCACAAGGGAAGACCTCAAACCGTTGGGTTCAGAATGATCCATTACTTATGCCAGTATAATGGACGGGTTCACACAATGGTATAGCCAAGTCTTAATACAGTTCATACATAAAAGCGAATAAAAAATATAATAACATACCCAAGCAAATAATAAGCACAATAACACGATTCCAAAAGCATATTAAATTAAAAAGTACGATATGTAATAAGAAAATCAATCAAAAGAGGGAAAAAACGTCAATAAATAAATAATGAACAAAAGAGGGGTTACTCATGCATATATGAGTATTTCCCGAGTGGTACGTGGAGTTGTATCCCAAGTATAGACCGCACTAACGTCCATTCAGATTCGACTACGGAATTTACGTATGGGTTTCCATTTGATATACCGCAAGGGATAATAACACACATAAACATCAATGCAATGTAAATGGACATAAAAAAAATATAATCATGCATATGCGTATAATCACCAACATGAATAAATAAAATAAAAGGCAAAATAATAATATAACGATGAAAAGATAAATAAATAAAAAAAAAGGGATAACACTAAATATATAAAAAATAAATGACAAAATGTCGAAGAAATAAAAGAATGTGACCAGAAATTTGGTCGTCTTTGATGTAGGACTTCGCATACCCGGCTGAACGTATTTCACGTCCAGCGTGACATGCAACGTCCGGAAATATAAAAAATAAATGTGTTAAGGTGCCCACATGTCTTACATTTCAAGTTGCTTACTCGAAAGTGCGTTAGGCCGTAACCGGAAGGATCGAAGCTGGTTCGCTATTTGCTGTTTCGGGTTCGCTATTTTGCTGTTTTCTGTTTGTTGTTTTGTTGTTTTCTATTTGCTGTTTTGTTATTTTCTGGTTGTTGTTTTGCTGTTTTCTGGTTGCTGTTTTGCTATTTTATGGTTGCTATTTTGTTGTTGTTTTGGCTGCTATTTTCTGGTTGCTGTTTTGGTTGTTTCTAGGCTGTTGTTTTGGTTATTTTTGGGCTATTTTTCACGATTTTTGCTGGTGTTTTTTTTTTGGTTATTTTTGTTGTTTTGGGATGCTGTTTTTCTGGTTATTTTTACCATTTTGGGCTGCTTTTTTAGTTTTTTTTGGGGCGCTGTTTTTGGGTGTTTTTGGGACTGTTTTTCTATTTTTGGGGGGTTGTTTTCTGTTGTTTTACGACTTTGGTTTGTTGGATGGTTCCTTCGGTTTATTGGGTGTGCTGTTTCATTGTTTTTGGTCTTCTCTCACGCTGATTTTTCTATTTTTGTGTTGTTCTTTTCTTTTTTTTGTGGTTTTATCTTTGTGTTTGTTTGGTGGTTGTGACCGATCAAAGAAGAAAGAAAAGTCTTTAGGGTTTTTTGTGATGGTTTACGTCCAAAGCCGCATGATGATGAAGAAAATTGTCCATTTTATAAAGTTTTGAAAGGATCTCCAATAGGGAAATAAATCAAATTGATTTGGGAGATATATTCTCAATTTATTTTGGGAATATAATCTCACAAATTTGGTGATGGATATCTCAAATCTTTTTAAATTAGTGAGGATGGGATTTCACATCTTGTTAAATTGGAAAGTGTTGATGAGGGAATTTGCACATGTGAATTGCATGGGATTTTCTTTATTTGGGGAGATTTGGGCGTGTGCATGGGTTCATGGTCCTTGGGCGTGTGGATTGGGCTTTCATGGTGGGTCATAGGCTAGTTGCAGGTGTTTAGGGCTTATCTGAGGCTAAGGTTTGAAACAGCAGCTGAGCGAATCCAAGGCTGGCTAGTGAGTCTGAATTTGATGAGGTGCTAATTTTGGAGGTTTTCTCTCCTTCCGGCATCCGTTTTTCGCAACTACCGTAACTTTTCAGGTAGTGCCTGTGATTTATTCCCGAATTGACGGTGATGTGCTTCAACCTCTAGGCTTCATTCCCGAACTGTGCTTGGTATGAGATGGTTCATTCCTGAACCGTTCCTAGTGTGAGATTCTTCGATCTTTGAGGCGCTTCGACCTATGGGATTCATTCCCAAATCCATTCCAAGTGTGAGATGCTTCATTCCCGAACCGTTCCTGGTGTGAGATGCTTTGATCTCTGGGATTCATTCCTGAATCCCTTCCAAGTGTGAGATGGTTCGTTCCCGAACCGTTCCTAGTGTGAGATGATTCGATCTCTGAGACGCCTCGACCTCTGGGATTCATTCCCGAATTGAATTGGTGAGGGCATTTTGGTCCATATGCGTGACTTTTCGATCCATTGGGGAGTTTTTTCTATGATGATGAGGTGTTTCGACCTCTGGGATTCATTCCCAAATTATTGATGACGTGGGCCTCGACCCTTGGATTCATTCCCAAAACTGTCGATAATGTGGGCCTCGCCCCCTAAGATCATGTAGAGTCCCTTTTTCGTGGGGTGGTAGACTGGTCACCCCAGACCTGGCTCAGCTTTCTTCTCTTCGCTACCCACACCGGGTCAAAGTAGATTACGCCTTCTTGAAAGCGGCCTCATCCTTTTGGGATACTGAAAATTATGTCTTCTGATTCCCAGATTTCGAAATATGTCCTCTCCCTGAGGAGTTTGCTGCCATTCTAGGCTGTTGTTTTTGGGCTATTTTTTCACGGTTTTTACTGGTGTTTTTTTTGGTTATTTTTGTTGTTTTGGGCTGCTGTTTTTCTGGTTGTTTTTACGATTTTGGGCTGTTGTTTTCAGTTGTTTTTAGGGCGCTATTTTTGGGACTGTTTTTTATTTTTTGGGGGGTTGTTTTCTGTTGTTTTACGAATTTGGTTTGTTGGCTGGTTGCTTCAGTTTCTTGGGTGTGCTGTTTCATTGTTTTTGGTCTTCTCTCACACTGATTTTTCTATTTTTGTGTTGTTCTTTTCCTTCTTTTTTTTTGGTGGTTTTGTCTTTGTGTTTGTTTGGTGGTTGTGACCGATCAAAGAAGAAAGAAAAGTCTTTAGGGTTTTTTGTGATGGTTTCCGTCCAAAGCCGGCTGATGATGAAGAAAATTGTCCATTTTATAAAGTTTTGAAAGGATCTCCAAATAGGGATATATATCAAATTGATTTGGGAGATATATTCTCAATTTATTTTGGGAATACAATCTCACAAATTTGGTGATGGATATCTCAAATCTTTTTAAATTAGTGAGGATGGGATTTCACATCTTGTTAAATTGGAAAGTGTTGATGAGGGAATTTGCACATGTGAATTGCATGAGATTTTCTTTATTTGGGGAGATTTGGGCGTGAGCATTGGTTCATGGTCCTTGGGCGTGTGGATTGGGCTTTCATGGTGGGTCATGGGCTAGTTGCAGGTGTTTGGGGCTTATCCGAGGCTAAGGTTTGAAACAGCAGCTGAGCGAATCCAAGGCTGGCTAGTGAGTCCGAATCCGATGAGGTGCTAATTTTGGAGGTTTTCTTTCCTTCCGGCATCCGTTTTTCGCAACTTCCGTAACTTTTCAAGTAGTGCCTCTATACGAGGCTAATCATCGGGCTTATGTAAAAATGTAGTGTCTACAGTCGCCCCCACTTTGATGGGGCTTATGCAGTGTGTGACTGTCACGACCCCCTCCCTAGGGCGGGCCCAACCCTAGAAAGAGGTCCGCGATCAACTTCAGTTCGAGCACTCTATATGACAAACCCACCATTTGATCTCACACAATAATACATCATAAATTACAAATACATGGAATATACATCAAATACATGGTTTACAACATGTCTTAATATATACAAGTGACGACTCAAATGTCTGGACCAACCCGAAAATACAATTGTGGCACGTGGATCCAATTCTGGTACTGCTCCTGCTTTGCTCACGAACGACCTGGAATGTTTGGGGGAAGAGGGGAGTGAGCTTAAAAAGCTCAGCAAGTAAGCACTTATTCTCTCAACATGATCTCACCAACAAAATAAGGTTATATAGTATGTAGATATATATATATAATATAATATATGAAAATAGCATATATTATAATATCATCTCATACAATCATCCCACAACAATACAAACATCCATCAAACATGTATGCTAATCCGGGTTTAGTATAACAGAGGATTGAAACCAATGGGAGAGTCCTCAATGACAAATCCCAAGGTTTCCAACCATATCAACTCGTAAAATGTGAGTGAAATATAATCAATGGGGGAGTCCCCGTATACCCCCAAATCAAAACCAATGGAAGAGTCCTCAATGACAGCTCCCAAGGTTTTCTATCATCTCATATCATCTGATGTATCATCACATCTCATCTCAAATCCGACCACCATTATACAAAATCCGGCAACATAACACAACAGCACACATCATCAAACACAATCACATCTCACATCCAATCCATCAATCTCATCTCAATAATCATGATTTCATATTTATTATGCTTTCAATATCTCAATATTATATCTCAACAAAATACATTTAATATATATATATATATATATACATATATAATATAATATACCATTATATTTATATATATACCGACTCTCACAACAACCATCAATCATCAAACAATATTTAAGAGAAACACCACAGAGTGTACTTACCTCTATCCATGCAAAAAGCTCTGAATAAATCTATATCCTCGTCAAGAATCTGAAAAAAAAAATGTAAAATTACGATCAGGTCCTCAATTATCCAAAATTAAGATTTTACCCCTAAAGTTTCTAAATTTCCGCTTTAGCCCCTAAACTTTTCCGATATGCCCAAATAGTCCTAAAATTCTTAAATATTATATTTAACCCCTAAAAACCAGAATTTACGATTTTACCCTCTTAATTATGCAAATTTACAATTACGTCCAAAACTTTCCAATTCAATCATTTACACCCCTAAAACGGTAGTAATTACATACCGAGCTCCAACGATCTCCAAATCTCTCAAAGAAAGATCCACTAGTCAGCAAACATCTCAAGGATCACAGCGACGGCTTCGGAACTTGCTGGTACGCTTAACGAGGCAAGCGGGCCCCACAACGAAGATCGGGCCCCACATCCAAAAATCGGGCCCCACAACCAGATACTTTTAACGGTGGATATATATACCAAAACGCTCGTATAATCGAGAGCAATACTCTGAAATGTTCGGATCGCCGATCCAACGGTCGGATCTCAACTTCCAGTACAAATCCCGAATTACCGGTAGTTATAAAACGGAAAACAACCCAAACGATGTCGGATCAGGAAGTGACCACCGGTGTTGGAAAGATCTCAGCCTGAAAAGTGCCCACTCGCCGGAGGTGGCGGTCAAAAGTGACCGGAGGTGGCCGGAAAATGCAGAATTGTCGGTGACGTGTCGTCCCATTCCGGCGGCACGTGGAGGCGCATCCGGAGTTTGTTCGGCTCATTCTCGGTGGATCTGGAAATCTGACATCGGCAGCTTTCCGATGGACCGGCGCGTGGGGGCGGCTGATGAAGGAGGAGTGGCGGCGGCGATTTCAAGTTTGGCAGGGAGAGAGAGTATTTGGGAGAAAAGAAAAAGAATGAAAGAGAAAAATGCTGAGAAATAAAAAAAATGAGTAAATCTGTCACGGCCCCTCAATCATATAAAGTTTTTTTTTTTGTCTCTCTCTTTCAAAACTATAGTATTACAGTGACAGTGACAACCCTATCAAAGTCATGCATGCATTTTTGCTTACCTGGTTCGTCGGCCGTTGCAGAATTTACCTGTTGTTTCGCTGCTTTTGTGAGATGCTTCGATCTCTGGGATTTCTTCCTGAACTGAATTGAGTTGATGGCAAGGCGCGTCCACCTATTGGCTTTATTCCTGAACCATACTGGGTGTGAGATGCTTCGGTCTCTGGGCTTTATTCCTGAACTGTGCTGAGTTGATGGCGAGGTGCTTCGACCCTTGGGCTTTATTCCCGAACCATATTGGGTGTGAGATGCTTCGATATCTGGGCTTTATTCTCGAACTGTGTTGAGTTGATGGCGAGGTGCTTCGACCCCTGGGTTTTATTCCTGAACCATGTTGGGTGTGAGATGCTTCGATCTCTAGGCTTTATTCCTGAACTGTGCTGAGTTGATGGCAAGGTGCTTCGACCCCTGGGCTTTATTCCCAAACCATGTTGGGTGTGAGATGCTTCGATCTCTGGGCTTTTTTCCCGAACTGTGCTGAGTTGATGGCGAGGTGCTTCGACCCCTTGGCTTTTATTCCCGAACCATGCTGGGTGTGAGATGCTTCGATCTTTGGGCTTTATTCCCGAACTGTGCTGAGTTAAAGGCGAGGTGATTCGACCCTTAGGCTTTATTCTCGAACCATACTGGGTGTGAGATGCTTCGATCTCTGGGCTTTATTCCCGAACTGTGCTGAGTTGATGGCAAGATGCTTCGACCCTTGGGCTTTATTCCCAAACCATGTTGGGTGTGAGATGCTTCGATCTCTGAGCTTTAATCCCGAACTGTGCTGAGTTGATGGTGAGGTGCTTCGAACCCTGGGATTTATTCCCGAACCATGTTGGGTGTGAATTGCTTCGATCTCTGGGCTTTATTCGTGAACTGTGCTGGGTTGATGGCGAGGTGCCTCGACCCCTGGGCTTTATTCCCAAACCATGCTGGGTGTGAGATGCTTCGATCTCTAGGCTTTATTCCCGAATTGTGTTGAATTGATGGCGAGGTGCTTCGACCCCTGGGCTTTATTCCCAAACCATGCTGGGTGTGAGATGCTTCGATCTCTGGGATTTATTCCCGAATTGTGTTGAGTTGATGGCGAGGTGCTTCGACCTCTGGGATTTATTCCCGAACTGACGGCGAGGTGCTTCGACCTCTGGGCTTCATTCTCGAACCATGCTGGCTGTGAGATGCTTCGATCTCTGAGGCGTTTCGACCTCTGTGATTTATTCCCAAACTGACGGTGATGTGCTTCAACCTCTGGGCTTCATTCCCGAACCGTGCTCGGTGTGAGATGGTTCATTCCTGAACCGTTCCTAGTGTGAGATTCTTCGATCTCTGAGGCGCTTCGACCTCTGGGATTCATTCCCAAATCCATTCCAAATGTGAGATACTTCATTCCCGAACCGTTCCTGGTGTGAGATGCTTTGATCTCTGGGATTCATTACCGAATCCATTCCAAGTGTGAGATGGTTCATTCCCGAACCGTTCCTAGTGTGAGATGATTCGATCTTTGAGACGCCTCGACCTCTGGGATTCATTCCCGAATTGAATGGGTGAGGGCGTTTTGGTCCATCTGCGTGACTTTTCGATCCATTGGGGAGTTTTTTCCATGATGATGAGGTGCTTCGACCTCTGGGATTCATTCCCAAATTATTGATGACGTGGGCCTCGACCCTGGGATTCATTCCCAAAATTGTTGATAATGTGGGCCTCCCCCCTAGGATTCATTCTTGAACTGCCGATAATGTGGGCATCGCCCCCTAGAATTCATTCCCAAAACTGTTGATAATGTGGGCCTCGACCCTGGGATTTATTCCCAAAACTGTTGATAATATGGGCCTCGACACTAGGATTCATTCTAAGGTTCCTCTATTCCTCTACATTCTTGGAGTTGCCTGTCCTCGCCATATTTTCCTCTAAACCTGCAAATACAAAACAAAAATTGTATGTATGCGACATGGATGCATTCCCTATTCCGATGGGTTTTCTTTGTCCTATTGGCTTGATGTCATCTTTGGTTGGGCATTCCTTACTCTAGAGGGTTTTTTTTTCCACTCCTTTAGGAATCCTTTTGGCCTTTGGTGCCCTTTGCCTATGAAAAGCTTTGGGCGCCCCCTTGGCCTGTTTAAAGTTTCCTCATGTAATTCTCCTCTGATGATTGTTCAATTCTCTTTGGTCTCATGGCTCAAGATCATGTAGAGTCCCTTATTCGCGGGGTGGTAGACTGGTCACCCCAGACCTGGCTCAGCTTTCTTCTCTTCGTTACCCGCACCGGGTCAAAGTAGATTACGCCTTCTTGAAAGCGGCCTTATCCTTTTGGGATACTGAAAATCATGTCTTCTGATTCCCAGATTAGAAATATGTCCTCTCCCTGAGGAGTTTGCTGTCATTCTAGGCTGTTGTTTTGGTTGTTTTAGGGCTATTTTTTCACGGTTTTTGCTGGTGTTTTGTTTTGGTTATTTTTGTTGTTTGAGCTGCTGTTTTTCTGGTTGTTTTTACGATTTTGGGCTGCTGTTTTCAGTTGTTTTTAGGGCGCTATTTTTGGGTGTTTTTGGGACTGTTTTTCTATTTTTTTGGGGGGGTTATTTTCTGTTGTTTTACGACTTTGGTTTGTTGGCTTGTTGCTTCGGTTTCTTGGGTGTGCTGTTTCATTGTTTTTGGTCTTCTCTCACGCTGATTTTTCTATTTTTGTGTTGTTCTTTTCCTTTTTTTTGGTGGTTTTGTCTTTGTGTTTGTTTGGTGGTTGTGACCGATCAAAGAAGAAAGAAAAGTCTTTAGGGTTTTTTGTGATGGTTTGCGTCCAAAGCCTCCTGATGATGAAGAAAATTGTCCATTTTATAAAGTTTTGAAAGGATCTCCAAATAGGGAAATAAATCAAATTGATTTGGGAGATATATTCTCAATTTATTTTGGGAATACAATCTCACAAATTTGGTGATGGATATCTCAAATCTTTTTAAATTAGTGAGGATGAGATTTCACATCTTGTTAAATTGGAAAGTGTTGATGAGGGAATTTTCACAAGTGAATTGCATGGGATTTTCTTTATTTTGGGAGATTTGGGCGTGTGCATGGGTTCATGGTCATTGGACGTGTGGATTAGGCTTTCATGGTGGGTCATGGGCTAGTTGCAGGTGTTTGGGGATTATCTGAGGCTAAGGTTTGAAACAGCAGCTGAGAGAATCCAAGGCTGGCTAGTGAGTCTGAATCCGATGAGGTGCTAATTTTGGAGGTTTTCTTTCCTTCCGGCATCATTTTTTCGCAACTTCCGTAACTTTTCAGGTAGTGCCTCTATACGAGGCTAATCATCGGGCTTATGCAAAAATGTAGTGTCTACAGTCGCCCCCACTTTGATGGGGCTTATGCAGTGTGTGACAGTGACAATCTTATCAAAGTCATGCATGTATTTTTGCTTACCTGGTTTGTCGACCGTTGCCGGATTTACCTGTTGTTTCGCTGCTTTTGTGAGATGCTTCGATCTCTGGGATTTCAACCTGAACTGAATTGAGTTGATGGCGAGGTGCGTCGACCTCTGGGTTTTATTCCTGAACCATGCTGGGTGTGAGATGCTTCGATCTCTGGGCTTTATTCATGAACTGTGTTGAGTTGATGGCGATGTGCTTCGACCTCTGGGCTTTATTCCCGAACCATGTTGGGTGTGAGATGCTTCGATCTATGGGCTTTATTCCCAAACTGTGCTGAGTTGATGGCAATGTGATTCGACCCTTGGGCTTTATTCCCAAACCATGCTGGGTGTGAGATGCTTCGATCTCTGGGCTTTATTCCCGAACTGTGCTGAGTTGATGGCGAGGTGCTTCGACCCCTGGGCTTTTATTCCTGAACCATGCTGGGTGTTAGATGATTCGATCTTTGGGCTTTATTCCCGAACAGTGCTGAGTTGATGGCGATGTGCTTTGACCCCTGGGCTTTATTCCTGAATCATGCTGGGTGTGAGATGCTTCGATCTCTGGGCTTTATTCCCGAACTGTGCTGAGTTAATGGCAAGGTGCTTCGACCCCTGGGCTTTATTCCCAAACTATGCTGGGAGTGAGATGCTTCGATCTCTGGGCTTTATTCCCGAACTGTGTTGAGTTAATGGTGAGGTGCTTCGACCCATGGGCTTTATTCCCGAACCATGTTGGGTATGAGATGCTTTGATCTCTGGGCTTTATTCCTGAACTGTGATGAGTTGATGGCGGGGTGCTTCGACCCCTAGGCTTTATTCCCGAACCATTTTGGGTGTGAGATGCTTCGATCTCTAGGCTTTATTCCCGAATTGTGTTGAGTTGATGGCGAGGTGCTTCGACCCTTGGGCTTTTATTCCTGAACCATGCTGGGTGTGAGATGCTTCGATCTCTGGACTTTATTCCCGAATTGTGTTGAGTTGATGGCGATGTGCTTCGACCTCTGGGATTTATTCCCGAACTAACGGTGAGATTCTTCGACCTCTAGGCTTCATTCTTGAACCATGCTGGGTGTGAGATGGTTCGATCTCTGAGGCGCTTCGACCTCTAGGATTTATTCCCGAACTGACGGTGAGGTGCTTCAACCTCTGGGCTTCATTCCCGAACTATGCTGGGTGTGAGATGGTTCATTCCTGAACCGTTCCTAGTGTGAGATTCTTTTATCTATGAGGCACTTCGACCTCTGGGATTCATTCCTAAATCCATTCAAAGTGTGAGATGGTTCATTCCCGAACCGTTCCTAGTGTGAGATGCTTTGATCTCTGAGATTCATTCTCGAATCCATTCTAAGTATGAGATGGTTTATTCTCAAACCGTTCCTAGTGTGAGATGATTCGATCTCTGAGACGCTTCGACCTCTGAGATTCATTCCCGAATTGAATGGGTGATGGCTTTTTGGTCCATCTGCGTGACTTTTCGATCCATTGGGGAGTTTTTTCCATGATGATGAGGTGATTCGACCTCTGGGATTCATTCCCAAATTATTGATGACGTGGGCCTCGACCATTGGATTCATTCCCAAAACTATCGATAATGTGGGCCTCGACCCTGAGATTCATTCCCAAAACTGTCGATAATGTGGGCCCCGCCCCCTAGGATTCATTCTTGAACTGTTGATAATGTGGGCCTCGACCCTGGGATTTATTCTCAAAATTTTTGATAATGTGGGCCTCAACTCTGGGATTTATTCCCAAAATTGTTGATAATATGGGCCTCGACCCTAGGATTCATTCTCAGGTTCCTTTATTCCTCTCCATTCTTGTAGTTGCCTATCCTCGCCGTATTTTCCTCTAAACCTGCAAATACAAAACAAAAATTGTGTGTATGCGACATGTATGCATGGATGCATTCCCTATTCCGATGGGTTTTCTTTGTCCTATTGGCTTGATGTCATATTTGGTTGGGCATTCCTTGCGCTAGAGGGTTTTTTTTCCACTCCTTTAGGAATCCTTTTGGCCTTTGGTGCCATTTGCCTATGAAAAGCTTTGGGCGCCCCCTTGGCCTGCTTAAAGTTTAATCCTGTAATTTCCTCTGGTGATTGTTCAATTCTCTTTGGTCTCATGGCTCAAGATCATGTTGTGTCCCTTATTCGCGGGGTGGTAGACTAGTCACCCCAGACTTGGCTCAGCTTTCTTCTCTTCGCTACCCGCACCGGGTCAAAGTAGATTACGCCTTCTTGAAAGCGGCCTAATCCTTTTGGGATACTGAAAATCATGTCTTCTGATTCCCAGATTTCGAAATATGTCTTATCCTTGAGGAGTTTGCTGCCATTCTTGGCTTGCATTTTTCTCTTACTACCTTTCTCGAATACTGAGAATCATATCTTCCAATTCTCGAAGCTTTCTTTTGCTATCCTGAGGGTGCAAAAAAGGTACTGCCTCGTGCTTCATCCATTGAGCTACAAGTCCTTTCTATCTTTCGCCTAAGCTGTCCTTTCAGATTTTCAACTTAGCGGATTGCTCAATCTTGCCTGAGTCGCCTTTTCAGGTTTTCAACTCAACGAGCTAAAAAAAAATTTCTTCTTCTTTCTTCTTCTATTTTTTTCTTTTTTTAGATATGTCCTCATTATCGAGGCTCTTTACTCGTCCTCATTCCCGAGGTTGCTCTATTTCTCTCCATTCTCGGAGTTCTTCTTCTAGATCTCATGACCTTGGTCCAGCATCTAAGAAATAAAAGACGTGATTTATAATCACTTGACTCTAATCTTTCCCGGTTAGCTGGAATTTATGCAATCTATGAACATCTTGAACATTTGTTTCAATAAAGACGTTTTCATTACTTCTTAGTACATATGTAGGAAATAAACTGCATTGCAAGGGTACCTCTGTCGCTAACTGTTCCTCACAGATTTTACAATTAGCCATTTTTCTTGCTCACTCATGCTTTATTTTTTGCTTGGGCTGTCCTTTGCGGATTTTCAACCCAACGAGCCTTTCTCTTTTTTTTTATGCAAAGTATTGTTTCACCCTGTCCACATTGATGGGCTCGGTGAACTCGTTCCCTTCCAAATCTGACAGTCTCAATGCCCCATTCCCCATCATATTCTTGACTAGGTAGGGCCCTTCCCAATTGGGCCTGAACTTTCCTCTTGGGTCCATTATCAGTGGCTTCGACTGCTTGAGCACTAGATCACCTTCCCTGATCTTGGTGGGACGCACTCTCTTGTTAAATGCCCGGGCTAACATTTCTGGCATAGCTGCATGCGGTACAAGGTCTTTATCATTTTCTCATCCAGTAATGCTAGCTGTTCGAACCTCTGCGAGGCCCATTCCTGCTCAGGAAATCCTGTCTATGCTAGTACCCGTATTGATTGTATTTATATTTCCACTGGTAACACTGCCTCCATCCCGTACTTCTGAAATTGGACTCCATTGTCTATCACTATGTGATATGGCATTCCGTATCGACATACTATGTTACGGGCTATGAACTTGGCCATCTAGCCTACATCAACGCCAAACAGATTTTTTCTCCTTTTTTTTTCGCCTCTTGATAGCGGGCTTCATGCGGAAACATCTTTTTACTGAGGTAGTAGACTGCATGTTCCACCCCTGTCTCATCTGCCTGTACCATCATCGCCCCCAGTGCTTCGGGTTCTATGGCCGAATACAACACCAAGGGTTTGCCCGGCCTTTGGGGTTTCAAGACGGACAGTTTAACCAAGTATTCTTTGATTTTGTCAAAAGTTTCTTGACATTGCCTATTCCACTCCACAGGCTGGTCTTTCCTCAACAGCTTGAAAATGGGCTCAAATACTAATGTTAGCTCGGTAATGAATTGACTGATATACTGGATTTTTCCAAGAAAATCTCTAACTTCCTTTTCTGTCTTTGGTGCGGGTATCTCAGTGATTGCCTTGATCTTTTCAAGGTCTACTTCTATCTGCTTCTTGACTTCTTCCCTAACCTTTTCGGCCCATTCTGGCCTCATTCTTTGGAGCTTCTGTTTTACTGGTCTCATGTTCGGATAAGTTGGTATCATGTGCTGGGCAATACCCTTGTCCACTCCTGGCACGTCTTTGTAGGACCAGGCGATAATAGAAGTTTAAAGTTCAACTTGGGCAGTTAGAAAGATAATGAAGATGTAGTGTGAGTTGCTAACCCAATAAATCTAAGCTCACTACAAATGATAATAAAAATGTAGTGTGTGAGCTTGATTATAAGAGTATATGATGATGAAGGTTTTGTTTAACTCTCTATTTTTGCCTTAGAAGAAATTATGTGAAGGTTCAAGCCGTCAGCAAAAATAAAATAGCGACTCAATTTATAGAGAAAATGAGAACATTCCATAATAATTACGCTGAGGCTATTACGCCAGTCTGCAGAGGCCGATATGCCGGTCTGTGATTACAACGGCTATAAAATATTACTGTTTGACACTAGTACACGTAAACAAGACCGGATTACTGACCGGTATAGAGATCGGTATGGATCATGTCGGTTTTCGAGAGCATGAAAAATTCTAAGGTAAACCGGTATGAATGTCGGTATGCTCTAGACCGGTTCCAGTAACTGTGAAAATCCCATAGTGACCGGTATGGGTGACCGGTATAGAGTAGCCCAGTTCCAGAGGCGATGCAAAACTGCTCAGAACAGAGTAGGGGCACCGGTATGCCGGTGTCAGTGCCAAAATGACAGGATTTGAAGATTAAAACCATTTTGCACAAGACCCTAATGCATCTATATGAATTTGCATATGTCCTATGAGCTTAGAGAGTTAAATTAACAACTCACTTACAAAGAGAGCCCTAAGCTAAGACTATACAAGATATTCTTCATTAGTCGCTAGTCTTCACATTCATTGCTCTTCATCACCATTTTGCTTCAACATCTTTTGTAATATCCGCTAATACACATCAAATATTTCTAGTGTTGTATCATCAAAATCCATCTTGATAAATTGTCGCTAACAAGAGTTGCTCTCAATTGGAAGTGTACGGATGGCTCACTGACCCAAAAAATAGTAGATCGTGACATCACATATCTCTTGGGAAGGATATGATTAATGAGTTTAAAAGGGTAATCTCCTTTTGACTGATGTGACCTACCAAAAATAAAACCGTGAGAATGAAAGATAAGTGAGTGTAGTCCAAAGAGACAATATCCTCCATCACCCTAAAAACTCATAAGGTAAGAAATTTACAAGGTTTCTCCATCCATCATGTTTTGCAAGTTTTTAGTTTTTATGAGATCAAATTAATGTAAATAGGCACGCAACCAAAATGGTTGCCCCTTTAGACAAATTACAATTTAAATATTCACACATTTGAGTATACACACAAATGTCATCAACAAAGAAATTCAAACAAAATACAACTTTTTTTTCTGTTAGCAGCATACAGTTTGTTGAATCATGGAAATATTATGATTCAACTTCCATTAATTATACTCCAAGTAATAAATTGAAGAGCCCTTCGATATAGAGTAAGCAAATGAAATACTATATATATTTATGAAAATTATATAATTGATCTGTAGGCCGCAACTATATTTTTATTCTATATATTACAAGCATTTTTCATTCAAAATCTCCGCGATTTACTCATCATCATATATTTTCTCTAAAGGTATATCTTCATAGTGTATTTGTTAAATATTTTTTGTGTAAAAGTTATATAATATTTTCAGGTATAGCTTTCCCATTTCTGCTGAAACTAACAAGATATTTTATTTTATTTTTCTTTGTTTGTTTGGTTCCATGGAAAAGTTTCAAATGGCTTGAACAAAGAATAAGCCGCTGCTATCTGAAAACAAGGCTACTGCAGGATTGCAACGTTTGATGCACAAAGGGTGGCAGTGGCAGTGGCAGTGGCAGTGGCAGAGGCAGCAGCTAATTGAAAGTGATTCCATCAAAATGAGAGGAAAAGCAGCTTCTGCAAAAACACTTTGGCTGCTATGTATTGTTTGCTTTCTTGCAGGATCATTCCTCAGGACATGGACTCACACTTTCCTGCAGAACCAAAATCAAAAAATTCCAATCAATTATCCAAAACAAGTCACCAAGCTAGCTGAAGCTACAAGTGATAGTGATCCTCATGACAATAAGGCTTTGGTAGTTCATAATTATACCGACGTTGTTGGAAATTGCTTGTGTATATGTATCTGTTTGAACTAGACTGTAATTATTAATAACGTTAATAAATTATTTTCTTAATTATATATGAGTCTCGTTTAAATTCTCTAGCTCTTTGAATAAGCTTGGCTGTAATTCGTTAATTCGATTCTTTTTTGTTAATTTTGATTTATTTGTCTGCTTATGTATCAATATCCTACTAATTTTTTCCTTTTAATTTTTGGATTTTAAGCAGAAATCTATTGGAGGAAAATCAGTAGATGTCACGGGAGAGGTCAAAAGGACTCACCAAGCTATTCAGTAAGATTTATATAATTATTTCTTGTATATGTTTTATACATTAAATTGACAGTTTCATTTTTCTTGGTGTTTCTGTGTGTGTATGTGTACAGGTCACTTGACAAAACAATTTCAGCGTTGGAAATGGAATTGGCAGTAGCTCGAACAAGCCACATTGTTGGCGAAAATTCACTGGGAGGGGCAAATAACCACAGTTTACAAAAGGCTTTTGTGGTTATTGGAATTAACACAGCTTTTAGCAGTAAGAAAAGGAGAGACTCAGTTAGAGCCTCATGGATGCCTACAGGTTCTATAATTCTTCCCCTCGCATATTTCTCTATCTTCTTTCAAGTTCTAAAGCAACCCATAAATTTTTAATTCTATTATTCTCACCACCTGACTTTTTTATGTATAGAAAAGTACTGATGTCCGTACCTTTTAAAATATGGATTTGACCATACGTAGGTAGTGAAATATGCATGTAGGTGTTAAATACTAGCCGAATATTGGTTAAATATGCGTTTTAAAACCTTGGATTTGAATATTTTGATCATGCATGAAATGAATTATGACTTTTGGTTATTGCATGAAATGATGAAACTTAGCAATGCATGTAGGACAAGAATTGAGGAGAATGGAGAAAGAGAAAGGGATAGTAATAAGGTTTGTGATAGGGCACAGTGCAACACCAGGAGGTGTACTTGATAAAGCAATTGACGCAGAAGATGCTGAGCATCAGGATTTTCTTAGACTTAATCATGTTGAGGGATACCATCAACTCTCTACAAAAACCAGATTGTATTTCTCAATTGCTATTTCAATTTGGGATGCTGACTTCTTTGTCAAGGTTGATGATGATGTCCATGTCAATCTAGGTGAGTACTTTATTACTATCAAAATATATATGGGTACTAGTTGTTTCAACTAATTATAAGATCTCGGATGAATTTAAATATAAATTTATAGATGATGATGATTTTATTTTATTTTTTCATAGGCATGCTAGTGAATTCACTTGCAAGTCAAAAGTCCAAACCTAGGATTTATATTGGATGCATGAAGTCAGGACCAGTTCTTTCCCAAAAGTGAGTTTATTTGTATTTATTTACTAATGCATTTTTGCTTACAGCTCCATACATTTTATTATACATTGAGTGAAATAATCAATCTCATGATAATAAGCATTTTGTTTGGGCGTTGCAGAGGGGTGAAATATCATGAACCGGAATATTGGAAATTTGGGGAAGAAGGAAACAAATATTTTAGGCATGCAACTGGTCAAATTTATGCCATCTCTAAGGATCTTGCTACTTACATCTCCATTAATTCGTCAGTTTTCTGATGCGGACATCTGTATTTTATTTATAAAAATAATTATTATGAACTTGTTTTATAAAATGAGGAAGTTTGGATTTGAGAATTATCTGTCATATAGATGATGATGATGATGATGTTTTGATGATATATGGCAGGCCAATATTGCATAGGTATGCAAACGAGGATGTATCATTGGGTTCTTGGCTCCTTGGATTGGAAGTTGAACATGTAGATGATCGTTCAATGTGTTGTGGGACACCTCCAGGTATGATCATCATCATGATCTTTTAATACTCTAACCCTTTGATTGTGCCAAGTATGATTTTGGATTGAATCTTCAGATTGTGAATGGAAGGCCAGAGCGGGTAATGTGTGCGTGGCATCATTTGATTGGTCGTGCAGTGGGATATGCAAGTCAGTAGAAAGAATGAAATATGTTCACAATTCTTGTGGGGAAGGAGACGGTGCCGTTTGGAATGTTGATCTTTGAGATTTGATTTTACACATTGTTAGTCATTTCTATGTGAAGGGAGATGCAGACAGAGAGCAATTCCGAATTTAGATTCTTCTGTTGTTTCTTCAATTTATCATGTTCTTTTCTTTTTTTTCAAAACACATTTTAACGACAATAGAGTAGTAATAAAGTTGAGGCATTTGTATTTCCAATAACAGGGAAATTAATATGGAGGCATTTGGTATTGTTTCACAAATGGTGTTACTTAAATTTATTTTCAAAAAAGTAATATATGTTCCCCCTTTAATATTGGCATTGCAATTGACCTCATAAATTAATGTAGTAAATTTATTAGGGATATTTCATAAGGACCTCCGATCCGAGGTATCACATATTACTCCTGCCGTACGAACCACTGCCAAAGACAATGCGGACGATTGCAATGATTTTAAGAGATGCAAACTAAACTAATGTTGGGATGATTTGTAGTATCCAGCTTGTATCAACATTTTTCAAAGATTGTTGTTATTATTGTCAAAAAGGAAATCACCATCTTTTGACAATGGTTCAAATCACTAAAATAATTTTAGGTGCATTTATTGAGTGGTTGTAATAGTAAACTTGAGTTTCATATAAATTGAGAGCTAATTGTGAGCTCAGATCATCCCAATAATTAAGTTTCATGTAAAGAAAATTTAGAGAGTATAAAAGAATGAGTTTTTTCTTTGTAGAGTTTAAACACTTGTAAATTATGTTCTTACAGTAATAGAATTCGATTTTTTTCCTCTTAAACACTCTTCAATGATAAGAGAATCACAACAATACCAATTCTCCACCTCCAGCTGCATCTGAAACGATTGTCATCTGACAGTTATCCCGACTACGTTTTTTAACAGCTCTAGCTTGTTCCGAGTAACCACATTTGTTAACATGTCGGCTAGATTCTCATATGTATGGATCTTCACTAGTTTCAAAAGTTGTTGATCCATCACCTCGCGTATCTAATGATAGCGAATATCGATTTGCTTCTTCCGGGAATGATACATTGAGTTATTGCTCAAGTCCAAAGCACTCTAACTATCACAATATATCTTATATTCTGTCTACTTGATCCATAATTCTTGGACAAAATACTTTAGCCACAATATTTCCTTTCCTACTTCCGCTGCTGCAATATACTCAGCTTTTATTGTGGATAATGCAATACGCCTCTGCAATATTGACTGTCATGACACAATTCCCCCTGCAATAGTGTAAAGAAAACCTTATGTAGATTTTCTACCATCAAGATCTTTTGCCATATTTGAATCTGTATAGCCTTCCAAAATTGAATCAGCTCCTCTGTAGCACAGACATGACTTCGATGTACCCTTGAAGTACCAGAGAATCCATTTGACTACCTCCCATTGTTATTTTCCTGGTTTAGAGAGAAAACGACTTACTACACCCACTGCGTGAACAATATCTGGCCTGGTTACATAAGGCTTCCAACTACTGAAGAATATGGTATTGATGACATCTCATCTATCTCTTTCTTGGATGAGGGGCACGAACTCTTGCTCAGTTTGAAGTGATGTGCTAGTCGAATGCTAACTGGTTTAGCATTTTTTATATTGAATCTCTTGATCACCCATTCAAAATAATTTCATGTGAAAGCCACAACCTTTTGTTTCGTCTGTCTCGAACTATTTGCATTCCAAAAATATGTTGAGTTGGTCATAAGTCTTTCATGTCAAAAGACTTAGAGAGTTCCTTATTCAGCTGGCTGATCTTCGCTGCATCTTATCCAACGATCAACATATCATCCACATATAATAAAAGAGCAATGAAATTTCCATCCGGAAACCTTCGAATGTTATTACACTGACATGTTGCAGTTCTTTTGTAGCATTGAGTCACCATGAACGAGTCAAACTTCTTATACCACTGTCTTCCTCCTAAGCGTTATGGCCATTCCTAACGCTCTTTACGCATATCTTCACTTTATAGGATATGTCCCTTCATTTTTGAGTCTTTCCCATAAGGCACTTCTTAATAGACACATCTCTCCTATATTTTTACTATATATTAGAGAATTTTCCTACAATCCCCTACAATTCTCTAATATTAATGTAAACACTTAAGAGAGTTTTCGTGAAATAAAAATCTATCGGAATATGTAGCTTTCGTCTTAAAGCTTTCATAGTAAATGACAATCGGATTTACTTGGCAAACCGGTGACCCATAGTCTTGAACTATTCCACCCGTTGGTGTAAACCAAGACAATATCCATCACACAGCTTCACTTCGATCATTTCCCGTTCTACGGTTATGTTCAATTCGGCCATGAACGTTCAATTCACAATGACAATCTCAATTTCTCCACGAGACAGGTACTAACTAAATTAGCCAAATTTTCCCTATCAATAATCACACTACACACCTCATCGTTCACAAATACTCCAGTATGAAAGATATTATCTATTGGCTGCCCCATAATATCAACCAACACACTAGCAATCTTGACAAAATAAACTCAAGAAGGAAGAAAATACCAAAAAAATGATAAAGACAAAGACAAGACTCAAAATACTAAAAAGATCACAGGAGACTGAAAGCAAAATAAAAAAATTAGATTCAAAACTTAATGACAAATTCAACCAAAAATTTCCTTTTCGATTAAGGAACACTAAGACAATTAATAGCACAACTTAGCACACAAGGTAATTGATCGAACTTTTCTTATTTCTCTTGCACAAATTTAATTTTTTTTTTCCTAATTACTCTCTAAATCCTAATTATGCATGCAAATTAAAAAATAAATTGATTCTGAACTAATTAGAAACCAGAAACTGAACTGACTCAAATCTCGTAACTAATATTTAGACCCGAAATTGGGATCCGATATGAGAAAAAACAGCTTTAAACTATACATTATTGAATAGATCTCATCGAGTACATGCAAATAGATATATTATAGGTCTCATAACTATTTTTAGGTCAAAAGTTACAACCTTTTTATATTCAGTGCGCGACTGAAAAATTCTGACCAAACTGATCTGAAAATTGCATACAATTTCGACCATAATAGACTCAAAACTCAAAGAATTGAATCCTACATGCTATTACCATGAAAGAACATTATAATAACATCAAAGATGCAGTCATAAACATGAAAAACACAAAGAAAATAAAAATAAATATTGAAATTAGAAGAGATGAAAAAAAGAAATATAAAGACTTCATAAAACGATAAAAATAGAGAAAATCTTGACTTGGGAACCCTGAGCTCCCGATACCAAATGATAAGAATATGCCTGGAATAAGCCAATCAAACCCTTCCATGTGTTCTAAGCCTCAAGAATCGCGATTCTTGATTTTATAATAACAAAATCCTTCCAAGATCAAGTTCAATCCTTAAAGAACCTTTCTTTATTTCTTTAAAGAATATTGAACAGCGATATAGCGCCACAACGCTTGCCACACGTTGATAAGCTTTTGTTATGTAAAATCCACACCCTCAATATGACACAAGTCACTTTGTTTTGTAAGAAAAAATATGCACTTAATTAAATTATCAATTATAATGAATAATGCCCCTTTAAATAGGTGGATAACCTTAATTCTACCCAAATATAATAAAACCCTAGTAAAATAAACTCAATAACACATAAAATACTTTAAAATTTCGTGCATGAGCTTTCTAATTTAATTAAAGTTCAACCCAACACTTATACATCACATAACTTTAAAATATGAAATATAAAAGTTGTAGGGATAACTTGCTTCTATATTTTGTCCAAGAAGGCTTCTGAATTAGACTTTGATTTAAACTACAAAATTGTAGATACATGTGTCCTCTTTCCAATGCAACTTTAATCACTAAAATCGGACATTGAATGAGAGACTGTGTAAATCTCGCTACTACTAATGCATTATTCGGAAATTAAGCCCGAAATCAATTAAGGCAACCCATGCACATCCAAAACCCATTTCATTCTTGTCTTAGACATAATAAAGACTTCATATAAAGTCTCATGCATGAACCAAATTTCAGAACCCAAGAAATCTTCTAAATCCACTAAAAAGGCCTAAATACACCAATCTGACCAAACCATGCAATCAGCCACAACTTCAAGTTAACTTGGCCCAAAAAACAGAGCTCATTCTGGATCACATCAAGACAAGCCGGGTATTCTAATTTCATGTGCATGTTCGGTCGGATGTGTCCTAGAGCCGGCTGGAGATACTGTATAATAGGCAAAAGCTAAAAAAATAGTAATGAAAAGGGTGCCATCAAATCATATTTTTGTGTGTCGTCTGGCTAAACAAATTCCTCTGAATGTTGGGTTGTCGTTGTATTTGTACCAAAAAGCCGAGAACTCTAAGGATTGGTGTTTGTTTTTTTCTCTCTCTAGAGTTTCAAAATATCAGAATTTCGACAGAGGTTTTCTTGGCAATTGATTCTAGATCCTCTTTTGAGGTGGGAGCCCTCTTTTTATAGTGTCAGTGAGGGACCTGAAAATAGAATGAGAGACAAAATCCCTCCATGTTCTCCTCTCTGTCTGGCTTTACTAGCGTTACTGCAGATTGTAACATTCGATAAATGTCCGGCATGACGTACAATTTGAATTGTAAGTTTAGCCGGCCATTGATCAGTCCGTAACTTCAACTTTTGGAAATTTGCACATGTGTTGACCACCTTAATACATATCTGGCTATATGTTAAATTTGAATTTCATATATGACCGGCCACAATAAGTTCTCGTGTATTTGGTAACTGACAATATGAACATTCAATGACAGTTATGATTCGTCTGACCGGATTTAGGGTCTTCAAGGTGAGTCTGATCGTATATTATGGTTTGAAAGAATGTAGGCCGGACATATGTGATGTCCAACTGAATTTTGGTTATAATCCATGAAGTTCCTTTTTTTCTTGACACTCATCTTATAATTTTCCCAATTTTTAGGGGGTGTCCCTGTAAGAGACTAATAATATGACTATGCGTAAAAATATAATGTCTATAGTATTTTTACAATTAAAATGATGAACTATTAAAATAACAAACTTATTATAATAAGAAAATATATTATAATCTCTCATTAAATTAAAAAAAAAACGTATGTTACACCTAATTTATAATTACTTTTTTATTATTAAATTAAAAAATTAAAAATAATAAATTATTAAAATAAGAAAACTATTACAATATAAAAAAAAACTCATATTTATTATTAAATTATAAAATTATAAAAAATCTATAATTAATTTTTTATTATAAAATTATATAATTAAACTAATAAATTATTAAAATAAGAGACCTATTACAATATAAAACATAATTTCCTATTAAAATAAGAAAAATAAATAGCAGCTATTCACAAAACCTAGCCATTTTTTTTATTTCGGGTCTATTGTTGATTGTTATTTGTTATTTTATTTCATGACTTTTGTATTATTTATTGCTCTAACTATTAGTTCTTGCAAAGTGAATATAGACTTTAATTATTTGTATAAGTTTTTTCATGAACTTTTTATTATTTGTTGTATTTCAGGATACAAACTCTGACTATTAGTTCTTACAAAGTGAATCTAGAATACTCAAGATTTCAACTTAGATAAGAAAATTTAAGCTTAAATTGAATAAATTTCATGGAATTCATTAAAACAAAAATAAACATTTTAAAAATTATTTATAATTAGGGATATAATTTCAAATGAGAGATAAAAGATGATAGAGAAACTCTAATGTGAATAAGAAATATTATTTGAGAATTAACGAGACATCTATATTAAATGTAAATAAATCAAATCGACGAGATCCGAAATATTATAAGATCAATACCTAGAATAGTATTATGTTTTTGTTATGATATTAAATTGTAGTTAAAGATATGCTTAAGCCGCACGAAGTGCGGGCCCTTTGCTAATAACAAGAAAACATATTATATTATTCTATTAAAATTAAAAAAAATTTATTAAATTATATACAATTAACCTAATTTATACAATTAATTTTTTATTATAAAATTATAAAATTAAAATATCTCTACAATTATTTTTTATTATTAAATTAAAATAAAAAATCTAATATAATATAAAAATATAATCTCATATTAAATAAGAAACCTAAATAGCAGCTGCCTACAAAACCTAACCAATTTTTTAGATTTCGAGTCTATTGTTATTTTTTTTATTTTGAATTATTTCTATACATTTTTTTATTTGTTGAATTTTTTTTATTATTTACTGTACTTCAGATGCAGACTCTGACTATTAATTCTTGCATAATGAATTAAAAATATTATTTGAGAACTGAGAGACAAATGAATGATGAATAAATATTAATTGTAAGTAAATCAATTGTCTTATTTATACTATAAAATTGACAAGATTCGAAACATTTACAAGATTGATACCTAAAATATATATTCAACCTGCATAAAGTGTGTTTCATGTGTTAATTATTATAATTATTACTACTAATACTAAAATAAAAGGACAATTTTAAAATTTATAAAATATATAAAAGGTAAAATTAAGAGTTGTCATTCCCATTTTCTAATCCATAAAATAAAAATACAATTTATTTACCCAACAATATTTTTTAAACATTACATTAAAGTCAAAAGAAGAACTTAAAATTTTCTTGACATGTCCCTCTAAAAATCAAACCCTAATTTTTTTAGCCTCTGAAGGTTGGTGGGGGTAGGGGACCATCCCAAAATCAACCATTCCACCCACCTACCTTTATTTTCTCCTTCATTTTCATCTTTTTATTTTCCCCTCCATGTTTTTTCTTTTTCTTTTTTCTCATCTCATCCCCTTTCTCTAGGCCGTCCGCGTTCTCTCTCTCTTAGGATGCCGGTGATTCACCAAAAATTTCCTCCAGTGAACCACTCGACAGTCCTCCCTTTTCTCTTTTTCTTTGTGTGGTTTTGCTCGGGATTTAGACATGGCTTTTTTATTTTCCAGATCTGTTGATATGTAAATCCACTCTTTATAGTGTTATATGTCCAATATTTATGTTGGTTTATGTTTTTTTTTTATGTTTAATGTAGAATTAATAATCTTTTCATAATATACAAAAGATCTGGTGTGGATTAAGTTCGTAGATCTGATAGTGAAAACTAAAGTTCTTCGGAGCTTCCTGAGACATTTATGTTGTCTCATAGATCTATTGGTTATTCTTTATTAGATTGATTGTATGTTGTTGTAAAATTTTTATATTATATATTATGTTGATGGTGTTTTTTAAGCACTATGATATTTAAACAGTACGGCATGGGTAAAAAGGTAACTCCCTTCTTGGTCAAGATCATTAATACCGACCCAACCACATAAGTGAGGGGCCGAACACTTATGATATGTAACCCGACCTCATAAGATCGGATGACCGGACATTATCAGATCGACAGCAGCATTCTTAGTTCAAAAGACCATCATGACCGACCTCATGAAGACCGAGGACATGGCGAGACATGCTCCAGAAGATAAGATACCATATTCTTACGGATAAGATGACAAGTTGTCCTATTTTCATGGGGAAAATTGGTGAGTCAGAGTCCTAGTAGGATAAAGAAAGTAAAAGTAGTTTTGATTAGGAATCCTTATGGGAAAAGGGAATAGTTTTGACTAGGAATCCTTATGGGAAAAGGAATTTGTTTCAACTAGGAAATTCTTGTAAGAGAATGAATATGATTTCTGCACTATTATAAATAGGAGGGTAGAATGTGCATAAATCAAAATCAGAATCAATATCAAGATCATCATGATCAGACTTGTAAACACAAGAGATATCAGAGAAGCATATCTCGGTAATAAAAGTGTCATTCGTTTTGTGCCCGTGGACGTAGGTTGGATCTGATCCGCCGAACCACGTTAAATCTCCTTGTTGATTGGCGTATTTATCTGTCTTTTGCTAAGTTTACTTTTGGTTCCCCCATAACCGAACAAATTCACTATTGATGGAAGATTGTCTTGGGAGTAATATTTACATATTGCACTGAGACCAAAATCAGCCGTCAACATATTATGTTGTTTAACTTCTAATTAGGAATATATAGTCACTGATTTTACACTGAGACTGAGATATGGAAACCCAACCGGACTCGTAATTCATTCTGTTCCTAAATAATTTTATATGTGAATATGTATATCTATTAATTACGGTAAACACATAATACACATATTATTTTGTGTTGTTAGGTTTAATCTTATTTAATTTGAATCTTAAAATATTATAAATTTATTTTGGATTTATTATAGTTATCTTCCCCCATAAAATAAATAAATAAATAAAAAGAGAGAGAGAGAAAAAGGAAGCATCTGGAATTTTCGGTGTGTTAATTATTTACAAATAAATAGATGCTTTTCTTGAGGGCTAACTGAGAACTCTGGAATTTTCGGTCTCTTCATTATTTACGTATAAATTGATGCTTTTCTTGAGGGCTAAGAACAGAGTAAAACTGTAAAGGATGGAAACAGGAGGAGGATGGAGGGCATCAGTTTCACGGGGAATGTTGCCGCTCTTGGCTCTTCACGCGTTCAATGAGTATCACAGGCTACCATGGAAACCGCCTGTCACCGCCGCTCTACTTACCACCAACACTCTTATCTATCTCAGACCTGCCTTCCTCCATTCTCTTCTCCCTTCTATCCATCAAGTCTGGTTCAATCCGCATCTCATCCTTAAGGTAATTCATCGTTTATATGATAATTTTAATTTTTTTTATTGACAAAATTTAAATTGTAGGTTTGATGTAGACAAATGCTCAATATGCTAAAACGCGCTAGGTGCGATCTAGACCTAGCGTCTAGGGCACCTAGGCGGGGCCTTAGAAATTAATCAGAAATTGAAGATTTTCATAATTAGTTTTAAGGTTTTGTGTGATTTGGACAAATTAATCATAAATAAATGTTGTTTTGAGTAATGGGTAAGATGATCAATTTGATGAGAAATTTTTTTTTTGAAGAAATTAGGGTTTATGTTTTAAATTAGGGATTTTTAAAATTTATGAGTTAGAGAGTTGATTTTGTAAAATTAAGGTTAGTGAAAAAAAAAAGGTCAATTTTAAATTCTGGGTAAAAATTGGTGACTTTCGCCGTTCGGTATAACGCCTGGCCCCAACGATAGGCTGCTGCGCCTAAACTGCAAATACTTAATTCAAGCCATGTTTTGCAATGATTGGCTTATTGTATACAGTAACACAAGGTTATCCTATTTTTCTTGGAATTTACTCCCTAAAGAACCTGTTAATCTAAAGATACTTAAATATGAATTATATGATTAGGATCAGAATTTTTATCAGATTCTTCTGTCATTGGTTCTTCTCTCGATCCTATCAAATTAATAGATTGATAATCAAAGTTTATTGTTTTAATTTTTTGAATGGCACATAGATTCATTCTCATGTCCTCAAATTGCTTGTCTTTGTTGTGGGTAGATTTGCACATTGCTTGTATTACTTTCTCACATAAATCAATAATTTTCCTTTTGTTGGACAGTACAAGGACCTCAAACGATTCTTCTTGTCACCATTCTATCATGCAAGTGAATCTCACTTGTTTTACAATATGATGTCACTTTTATGGAAGGGGGTTCAATTGGAAACTTCGATGGGAAGCACTGACTTTGCTTCTATGGTTTTTGCACTACTTGGCATGTCCCAGGGTATCACTTTGCTACTAGCCAAATCCCTTCTATTCTTCTTTGACTATGAGAAGCTTATTACTCTGAGTATGCTGTTGGGTTTTCTGGTGTCCTCTTTGCAATGAAAGTTGTTCTCAATTCTCGGTCAGAAGACTATGCTAATGTACATGGACTGTTGGTACCAGCTCGATATGCTGCTTGGGCAGAGTTGATTATTATTCAGATGTTTGTGCCTGGTGTCTCATTTCTTGGTCACCTTGGTGGCATACTGGCTGGGATTCTATATTTGAAGTTCAAGGGTGGTTATTGGGGTTCAGACCCGCTGACTACAATAATTAGAGGTGCTACTGGTGTATTTACCTGGCCTTTGAGGTTTGTACGATACCTGTTTCAGCGCCCGAGGATTTATGGTCGAGGAACTATTGGTGGGAGTCACACCGGAAGAAGAGCCCCTGACATATGGAGATGCCAGGCATGCACGTTTGATAATTCTGGTTGGTTAAGCATATGTGAGATGTGTGGAACTAGTCGGAGTGGCAATGATTTGTCGTCTGATCAGCTGTCACATCATTCCAGTCTGCCCTTGGACGAATTACGCCATCGAAGAGTTGAAAGATTTGGTTGACAATCGATCACCATTGCTTTAATCACTCATTAGGCCAAGTGTGAGTTGACAGATACGATTTGAGTAAGTCTGAAGTTAATGTGCTGTGAAGCAAGTGTGAAGATTCTGGTATCCTCCATGGTTATGAATCCTCTATGATGTGATCCAGAATGAGCTCTATTTGTTAGGCCAAGTTATTGTGGGAACGATCTCAATCTTTTGTGGGTTTATTTGGTTTTGTTCCAGGCAAGTTCTCATCACTCTATTGACCACCACAGGCGCTTTTTGACTTCTGAATTCTGCTGAGATGTTGTAATATGTTTTAGAGGTTGTATTTAGGAAACACGGTGAGTAAGCAGAAGTGGCAACTGAATTGGTTGGTTCTTTCTGGTTTTGGAGAGAGTTATCCGCTGTGGTTGACTGACTGTTTTGAACAATGTCCAAATACATTATTACATCTTGATAAATATTAGTTCAATTATTGGGAAATACATCCGGTCTCTTTCAGTTCCAGCAAAAATAGAACTTTTTCTTTAGAGTTCCAGCAGATGTCTTATGTCATCTGTAATAATTTTGTTTTAATGAGGGGGCTATTTAAACTCTTTAAAAATACTCAATAAACCTATTGTTGTAAGTTCTCTAATATTGATAGTTTAAGTAGGAGAGACATGTCTTTCTAGTAGTGTCTTATGGGAAAGATATAAGGATGAAGGGACATGTCCTCTAAATTAGAACGCTGAGTCTATAGGCTTCAAAGCGTATAAGAAAATGAGTATAACCCTTAGGACGGTTACACCTCCAAGCCAAATGGTACCCTCAAAGACACATTTCCATACCTAAGTTACTATTGTTTATGTTCTGTTTTGGTATGATAGGGATTCAAATTTGCATGAAAAATTTTGTTTGATAGCACATTTAGACAACAATTTCAAGAACTTATTATATTTTAAGTGTTGTTAAATGAAATTTTACATGTTTTAATTGTCATTTTTATGAAAAAGTGTTTTGTGCATGAAAAATACGCATAGGCGTTCGAACGCCTAATGGACGCGTAGGCAAAAAATTCTATTTTTGCGTTCGAACGCGTATTCAAACGCAACTCGAACACCAGTCTTCTGGAAAGGAACGTTCGAACGCGTCTTTAAACGCAACACAAACGCAATTCATTTGGAAAGTTTCGTTCGAATGCGTCTTCAAACGCTGCACGAACGTGAACTCACTGGAAAGTCTCGTTCGAACGACTGAACGAACGTGACACTAACGAAAGTTATCCTAGAATTTTACACTTAAAAATTAATAACATTGACTCAGATTAATCTTATAGTATGATATTCATATGGAATTGACATTATAGAATTCATGTAGTAATGTTAACTTAGTAAAATCATATACTGAATCATATAAATTTGGTAGTATAGATTTAAGTTATTATAAATTATATACTGAACTATATAAACTTGGTAGTATATGTTTAAGTTAATATTAGAATATTCAATTATCATAAGCATACACCTAGTTTATTGTGATTGTTGAATGTTTGTTGCATACTTGGTTGAGAATTAAAAGTGTATTTATGCACAAGTAATTTCATCCAAGCTTGATTGAATTTTACACATATACGTAGTTACACATACTTATTATTTGTGAATTGAAAGTGTAACACTAAGATTGAACGTCTAAGATATTCTATTGAGAAAGTGTTTAAGGAAATTCTGTCAACAAGACGATAAAAGCCCAAGTGGACAAGGATTTAACTGGTTATTCTGGACCCCTCTCGTCCTCTTGGAAATTTCTATATTCACTTTTTATAAGAAACCTTAGTCATAAATTCAAGGACTTGTGTTATTTGGTACTATTGTCCAATATAACAACAAGTGAATTCTTATTGTATCACTTAAACAAGATCATACAGTTGATCATTGTATAATTTGTCTTTTGTAGACTTATTGTTTACTATTATTTTTCCAATTGCATATGGCTAGTGGAAATATCACAGTATCGGTCGCTCATTGAGAGAAATCAAATAAATTTGGTGGAGCAAACATCAAATAGTGGCAGAGCAATGTTGTTCCACCTAACAACACTGCAGTTGGCTAAGTATCTTAAAGATCCTCCGGGTCATGTGGAGGGAGAAACGGAAACAGCCAAACAATTGCAAGAAGAGACATGATCGTTAGGCGATTTCTTGTGCAAGAACTACCTCTTGGGAGGGCTTGAAAATACCTTATACAATGTATATCAATGTATGGCCTCTACGAAGATTCTCTGGGAATCTCTCGAGAAAAAACATAAAACAGAGGATGTCGGGCAAAAGAAATTTATCGTGAGTAGGTTCCTGGACTACAAAATGGTAGATTCAAGGACAAAAATGTCTCAGTTGGGTGAACTTCAGTTGATCATTCATGAAATATTGGATGAGGGAATGAAACTCTGCGAGACGTTTCAAATGGCCACAATCATTGAAAAGTTGTCTATATCATGGAATGACTTCATGAGCTATCTGAAACACAA